>MCJB01048689.1:38290-48431 GCA_002018475.1 Nicotiana obtusifolia
TAAAAGCTTAAAATTCCATTGGAGCCCACCCCTCCTCCCAAATCGTATCCCGTCATTATTTTAGCGGTCTAACTCTTTTATTGCTCGGTTGGTGGTCAAATCGTCATTATTTCTTAATTCAAAAAACTCGAAAAAGAGGTATTTTGAATTACTTTTGTAGTATAACTCATGTATATAATTGATTAATTAGTTGTTTGTGATCGTTTTTCGAAATATTAATTTTTTTTCAGGATTAGTTTATTTATGTGCAAAAAATTATGAAAATTGTATATTATTCATTTGTTGAATAATTATTGTTATATGTGACTTTACTATTGTACATATAATAATATGTGACTTTAGTGTTGTTTAGTGCCCTTTAGTATTACGTAGTGCCTTTTACTGTTGTGTAGTGCCATTTAGCATAATAGAACTGATAATAAATTTAATTTATATTAGTCGATGTTGTTTAGGACTATTTAAAGTAGTGTGACTTTAGTGCTCTTTAGGATTCTTTAGTGTAGAATAAAAACTACGTGCCCTCATTAACTAACCCGATTAGAGTACTTAATTATGGATCAAATTTAATCAATTATTAAGTGTATAGTAAATGTATTATTAGATAACAATAAAAAATTAGATATGAATCATAAAATAATAATCTTTTGGAGTTTATTAGGGACCATCCACTTCATCCCCCTACAGTTACATGCCTTCAGCAGACGGAGTTTTGCCGGATTATAGAGATCGGCCGGTTGCGGTTCGACTGGCCCCTGATCACGGCTATGATAGTGCGGTGGAAACTGGTGATTTATACATTTCATCTACCTATCGGCGAGGCTACCATCACGCTACAGGACGTGCAGGTTTTATTCGGGTTGCCCGTTGATGAAATGGTTGTTAGCTACCCGCAGGCTCTTAGGGATTATACTAGAGAGGACTACCTACATATGTTGCAGAGGCTCACCGGCTTCCATCCTGCGGAGCCGACTGCTATTAGTGGTGTTGTCGATTGCAGTTGTCCCGTTAGACAACATTTGGTTGTGCTGCACGCTAAGATTACTGATGACTCACTGGTAGAGGCTATTGGGCAGAAGACGAGGCTGTTGCTGTTGATGATGTTTTTATTGGTATTCGTTTCTCGAACACTTCAGGAAACGTTGTTAGCTTGCGATTTTTGCATCATCTGGAGCAGCTAGATGAGTTACCTACGTACAGCTATGGTGGAGCTGTTCTAGCCTATCTTTATAGGCAGCTGTGCAGGGTGTCCATGGGCATCGTGAGAGACATCGCCGGTTTTATTCCGCTGCTGCAAGTGATAACATTATCAATTCTTTTAATGATTATAATAGAGATAGTACAAAATCACTCAAATTTACGTCCACATTCAATCTTAGGTTTGGGCTTTGGTGCGGTTCTTGCAAATCCATCCCCCTCTCCCACTATAGCTCCAGATGTACCACTTCTACTGTTTCTACCACTTGCTAGGAGGTGGGTAGATAGGCGAGCCGCACCCGCGAGGTCAAGGCTCGACATCATCTCCCTTATTACAGGGATCTATTGGATTTACTTGAAGGCGCTCAGGTAAATATACGACTAAGTTTGTTTGATAATGCTTGATATGTCTTGCGTTTACTCACGATGTTTGCATTTAATAAATAGTTCATATGGAGGCCATATGACGACGAGCTCACCGCTGGATTGCCTGATTATTGCTCCCGCGGTCAAGTTATATGGATGTCTTCAGTCCCACTTATAAGTCTCGATATAGTCGAGCATCATGCCACCGATCGATTCCTTCGACATTTTGGTCGACGCCAGCTTATACCTATTCTGCCCAATTGGCATTCCACACATTACGAGCGGGATGATCGCAGCAAGATCGACCAGACATACTTGGCATGGCTAGAGGCCCAGATAGAGGATTGGGATCAGAGAGATGGCCTGATCCCACCATACCCTCCATATGACCGTGTTGGCGGGGATCATAAGTACATGGTTTGGTATCGCCGTGTTACTTGCCTTCTGATCAGGAATCCCATTCATCGCGATGGTGGTTGGTATGTTCCATACGTCGAGGGGCATGAGGCACTAGTATGTTATTTGATATACTTACTTATCATGCTACATTATTTTAACATCCTTCCTTAATTAAAATCTTTTATGCTATGCAGGCTATTGGCTTACACCATTTCTACCTGTTGGGACTAGATATGCTACAGTATGCAGGCGATGGAGCGGCAGTTGTGCACGGGTTTGGTCGTCTGGTTGCTGATCCTACTGCTTACACATTGAGAGCTACCCGAGAGGAAGCACAGTTAGGTTACGAGGCTGCGTATGTGCCGCCTGAGAAGTACCATCACAGGCCACAGGTGGCCCCAGCACGTGGTAGATATGGCAGGAGTGAACAGAGAGGAAGGGGTGGCCCACGTGATCGTGGTGGTCGGCGAGGACGGGGTTCCCATCAAGGGGGCGTTGAGGCACCCGTGGAGGATATTAGAGATGATCAGCCGAGTGATTACAGTGAGCCACACGATGATCGTCATGATATGTCGTCATTTAGCCTTCAACTGTCACCCGGGACTTCACAGTTGACCCCGTCAACTCCAGTGTTGATCGCGGGCACCACCATTACACAGTATGATTGGGATCAGTATTTTCCTGGTCGTCCAGAGCCATCAACGGTTGTTGAGGATCGTCCGATACGAGATGTGCATAGTAGTAGACGACTGAGTTATGGCTCTTCATCGAGGGCTGCTGAGGATACTTCAAGCACAGAGAGGGAGACATCATATCAGGTGGATACGTCACAACCTTCATCTACTCTAGTGCACCTCGGAGTTCCCATAGAGCATTGTGTGCCTACTCAGATGCAAGTTTGTTTGTATTACTATTACTTCAATTTGTTTTTATCTTATAGATTAGTCAGTAATATCTAAATTGGCTATATTTTTTTAAAGATTTCGTCATCACCCGGCACGGAGGGTGTGATACTAGCTTGCCGGAGATGGATGATCTTATTCAGGAGCCCGCTGAGACCATGGTTTGGCCATTAAATTTTTTTTACTAAAACTTATGTTAGTATTCTATATTTCATATACTAAAATATCTTATTATTTTGTAGGTTACTGATGGCCCAGCAACCACTTCTATTGATCCTACTAGCCTTCCTGACGATTATGTTGTAGTGCATCCTCAGATAAGGAGGCGGTGGGATGAGGATAATCCCGATAGCGTAGCCGGGCGGGATGGTATTCGCCTCAAGCCAGCCAATGCTTTAAAGCATACAGGCTGTGGGACGCATTGATATGTATACTGATTTGTATATATGCTGTTATATATTTTGTTAGAATTTTTGATATTTTACATTATAAGCGCATGCGTTTTTATTTTTGGGGTTATTTATTAGTTTATAACTAGAACAAACAAAAAATAAAGCAACTTAATATAAATTAAAAGTCGTTTAAAAATACACATAATACATGAAACGTACAATATAAAAATAAAAAGTTACACTTAAAATAGCCATGTGTTTTTTTTAGTCACTATCGCCCATTATTCTCTACTTCAACCACTGAAGTTTTTGTTCCAATCGATTATTTTCTTCTTCTGCCTCTTTTAGTTTCTCCTTCACTGCCGCAAGTTGTTCTTCGAGTTTCCAAATCTGAAGTTCGCACTCATCGGTCCAATTCCAAAGGTTTAGCAAACATGATTTGTAGTATTCCTGGTTAATGGGTTCATCATACCATTCTTCAAAACCACAATGATTTTCGTCCTACTAATGGGGATGACAACAAAAAACTATTAATTAACATGTTATAAATAATCTATTAACCAACATAACTTTCAATAATAATAACTTACAATTTGTTTACACATCCAACGTCTGCGGCCTAGATTGCAAGTTGACCAACATGGATTCAAAATCGCACGTTTGCCACAGTAACACCTTGGTACGTTATTGCGTCCAGATTGTCGTAATGCTCAAACTTGAAAATTTTATGGAAAGTTGTTTTCATTGTTTGGTTAAGATGCAAATAATAATGTAAAATTGAGAGGTTTTTATAGGCAGCTATGAGTGATTTTTGGTTACATAATGCATATTGTTGATGCATTATGTTTCGCGTGAAAATGATTCTTTACGGTACATGTTCGTGCAGGCTTTTTCAGGTCGACATCACAATACACATAACGCATATTATTGATGCGTTATGTTTCGCGTGCAAATAATTCTTTATGGTACAAGTTCGTGAACCTTTTCAGGTAGACATGACAATACACATAACACATATTATTGATGCGTTATGTTTAATGTACAAAGACTTCTTTACGGTACAAGTTCATGCAGGCTTTTTCAGGTCGACAAGATAATACACATAACGCATATTATTGATGCGTTATGTTTAACGTACAAAGGCTTCTTTACGGAACAAGATGGTGCAGGCTTTTCTAGGTCCACAAGACAATACACATAACGCATATTATTGATGCAGTATGTTTAACGTACAAAGGCTTCTTTACGGTACAAGTTCGTGCAGGCTTTTTAAGGCCAATAAGACAATACACATAAAGCATATTATTGATGCGCTATGTTTAACGTACAAGTTCGTGCAGTTTAGTTCTTTTTAAGTTGAACCAGCATTCCAGTTTTTCAAAAATCATTTCAAAAATATTACAACATCCATTTCAGAAATGCCACTAACATTTAATAAGTGGTTTGAGAAGAGGCACAAAGGTAAAGGAAGTTCAACAGATCCACATGGAACATGTCATAACACAATCGATCCCTACCTTAAAAAAACATGCTAGGTTGTTATACTGATTTGGTAGATGACAAGTGGTATGGTGTTCTACGTCCCTTGAAAAATAAGCCTATCAATATACATACTGATCCCAAAGTTGCAGGGCACATTATTGAAGGGGAAGCGCATTCTACAAAGCCTGAAGGTATGCGAATTTGGGGTGAAAACTACAATAGGTTTCCCTTTACTCAAAAAGGTGTGGTTATGAAGTATTATGCCATTGGCATGGGCTAGTTGTACCACAAGTACTATCTACAACATTCCAAACAAACACACACAAAGATGAACCAGAAGTGATTCGGCACTTGATGAAGGAGATTTTACATACGGAAAAGGCACTAGCTGTTCATCATGCACCAGATAATCTTAAATACCTGCAGGAATAGAGGATCAGTATTGGGATTTATTAAAGAATGAAAAATTGCATGGAGACATTGATTATCCTATATTTCCAACAGTTGTCGAGTGGGAGGGACTATCAAAGTTTCTACCGCAGACGTTGGACGTAGGAGTCTCATATTGTTGTAGAAATCAACCAAGTGGTCTTAATGATGATAGCGATAAAATACGAGAAATGTGTGTCAAATGGTTCCTATATTATGATGTCCTCGGTCCGGATGGATGTGTACGAGATATTGACGAAGAAGATGAAGACAATGACAATGAAATAGTGCAAGACAGTGACGATAATGGCAAATGAAAATCGTTGTTTATTTCTTGAAGTTATTTTTAATTATTATATTGAATCTTAAATGGTAATTGTTAATTCGATTTAAGACTATTGGAAACTTAATTTTATTTCATAAATATTGCAAGCAGCAGCATTACAGACATTTAGTACAACAAAATATACGGCAACAAATTACTAAGTTTATCCTTCAAAATTGGGCACATTGGATGAACTTCCATCGGGAGCTGAATTACTGCCGCTTCCCAAACTGACTGAAGGACATTTACGGTGATCATGTCCTGTTTGGGAACATATACCACATTTACGCACATACACGCTATCACCAACATCCATTTGGTTCTGTATGCGCATTCTTTTTTGCACTTGCCAGTGACGCACATAATCCTTGTTACACACCATTTTAAATGGTTTCGGCGGCTAATAATGCTCAGGACCCACTGGTTGGAAGTGGCCGCTATAGGTGTTTACGTATGGAGCAACACTATATTTCTTATCATCGTACGTCGTCGTAGCAAAACCAGCATGTTGAAAGCACTTCATGGCATGTGAGCATGGAAAGTGATAGATCGACCATTTACCACACAAACATAATCTACTGGATTCATTGATGGTGTAGGTATTATTACCACGATTTTGATGCAAACCAGTGCGAACTTCAAAAATATTTTGCTCGTTGCAATATTGCAAATAATTATGCCACTATGCTCGCTTCCTATATTTTTCAAATCATTTCATCGGTTGTGGCATAAATTTAACACCCCTTTCCAACCAGGACAATGCACTTCAGGATCTTTTAACAAACCTCTCTGCCATCTGCTTGAATGACATCTGCACCATGGCAGTGGCAGGCAATCCACGGGCAGACTTCAACAACACGCTGAAAGACTCTAACAGGTTAGTAGTCAAAATTCCCCATCTTCTGCCACCTTCCTTATGCAAAGTCCACTTATCAAGCTCGCATCAACCAGCGATAAGCTTCTAGGTCTTCCTACCTAATCAATTCCATTCGCGTCCTGAATTTACACTCTTGATGATTTGTTGCAGCCATCCACATTAAATCATGTAAGCTCTTGATCGGATAAGCCCCCTGGACATTGGCCTTCAAGTGCCTAACACAGTAACGGTGGTAGGCATACGGTTCCTTCCATGCATCCAAAGTCTGTGCAGAACTTAAAATCCTACTATGCCGATCAAATATTAGACAAATACCTGAATATTGTCTGACAAGTGCTTCTTCAAGTGGTTCAAAAACTATGTCCAAGTCTTTTGACTTTCATTGGCACAAATAGCAAATGCGAGGGGAAATATGCTTACATTAGCATCTACTGCAACGGCAATCAACATCTTAATATCATACTTTCCATAGACATGTGTGTTATCTATGGAGATTACTGGCCGACAATGCACAAAACCATCAATGGCTGGTTTAAATGCCTAAAAAACATATCTGAATATGTATTCTGGTATTCCTGGACTACGCTCAAGCTCCCATTCAACAACAATCCTGGGGTTAAAGTGTTGCAAAGCAGCCATGTACCTGGGTAGAGTGGCAAATGACTTATCCTAATTACCATAAACAATCTCAAACGCACGTTTACACCCAAGAAATACCTTTCTTTTGGTAGTGGTACAGCCATATACCTGGTGGACAAATGTTATACACTCTTTAATCTTGTATCTTATGGACGATTCAATGTGTTGAATCAAGACAAGAGAAATCAAGTCAATATTCAAGTTAAATTAATTCCCATTTGAATGTGTCCATATCACAAGTGTGGTTGCTAATGTATTTCCCCACCATCCACATATATGTTTTCAACTTTCTCGCACACAATATCCTCTTACAACCTTGAAACCATCTACGATAAATACTTATATACTTGTGTAGATGACTCATGAACCTCGACCTCACGATAGTGTTTTATGCTATAAATTCGCACCGCCCTGCTAAGGCGCGCTTTATCAGCAAAAAACATATTCTTTGAGGGCATCCACATCCGGCATACTGGACAACTGATCAAGGTAGGGAATCTCCCTTGAATGAAAGGACACATGGGACTCGTACACTCTAGGTCTAACGGTAGGTGGAGTCTGCATATATGGAGTATTCTCATTGGTGGCATCATGCTCCCTCGTCAAATTAGGTTGCTCATTTTCATTCTCATCAGCAAAGCGCATTTTCTCATCATCGTCACCCTCATCAGGGAAGGGTGTATCATCTCCAAACTCATCAGCATTGTTATCATAATCACTATCATCTTCCTGACTATGTGCATCTGCCATATCCTGATTAAATATATCGTCTTCGGGCAACTGAGTAAGGACAGGACCTTCATGTTTTGTTTTCACTGCACAACCAATAAAATAATGAGTTTCTCAAAGTCATCTCAATATTATATATTGACTTTATCTCTTCACTTACAATTCATAATCTATTGATAGCCCATTGATAAATAGGAATTTTGAATGCTTATTAGCACCTTTTAGCTTTTGTTTTAGTCCGAAAGTATTGAATTGTGTACCCGAAACTAATAAAATTGTGCAAATGCAGGAAGACTAGAAGTTTGGCCTATCAAGATGAAATCCAACGCAAAAAGGAGTGTTCCGAAGCACAAGGCAATAAACGGCGTAGAAGCACAAATGTGCGGCTCGTAGAAGGAATTTTACCGTAGAAGAAATTACGGACCGCAGAACCTCCCGAGGGGTATTTTTGTCCATGATTTTTGGCCCTGTATAAATAGACGAGTTTCACAAAATTAGGTCAAGTTTGAACATTAAAAGCTGCTGTAGCTGTTTCTTTTTACTACTTTAGGAAGTTTTACATTATTTTGGTGTATTAACATTAGATTTCATCATTTTAATCTTTCATTATGGGTTTAATTGGCTTTTCTTTTCTATTCTCTTCAATACCCATTATGAGTTGCTAGATTTTCACTAGGGTTGTGACCCAACCCTAGTGTGTAAACCATATGGGTGATTAATTTAATGCTTGTTTATGATTGAGTGTTGATTATTTACCTTAGTTCATACTTCAATTTTAGAACTAATGGTTGCAAACATTAATTCATGCCTATTTGACTTAGTCTCTACTTGAGAAAGAGAGACCTAGTCTAGGATAACTTGGCTAACAAGGAATTGGATTAATTGAGAGATTGATTAGCCTAATTAAAGGGTTCAAACTAGGGATAGTAAGAATCCAACTTGAGCTCACATCAACTATTTTGTTTGATACCCATTTGGACTTGAGAAAACCAAATTGGACAAAATCACTCTCTGACCGAGAGGTATTGAGTGGGTAACATAGAGTTGAGACCTATAATACACCCCAATCAACAAAACAAGTAACGTCTTTATCCCATTAGGCAAACACCTAGATTATGGTCACAACCCTAGGCCTTTAATTATTTGGAAAAATACCAAAAACATAGATTCACTTCTAGTTTCTTTTCTTAGCTTATAATTGCTAGAGTAAAATTAGAAATAGAAATCAAAACCTGTTGTGGAAGTGCAATTTAACTATTCTTTTTGCTTTCGTCAAGTGTATACTCCTAACACCCCTAGTAACTCCCAGTGGAAATCGACCCCGACTCTTGTTGGGTACTATTCTTCCAACGATCGTTTTCACTCACTATTGAGTGTGGATTGGACGTGGATCACTCATGATGCATATTATCGAGTTGTCGATGACTCGCAGATGGACCGGCATAATCCAAACCACCAAAATTGGGCATATTCCAGCTGTTGGCTGGTTCATAACTTGTAAAATTCATATCTTGCCGATACCCCCTCCGGGAGATATGACTATTAGTACGAATATGATACCTTAAAAAAATCATACTAGAACAAGAAAAACTGAAATCTACCACTCGGCATGTGAATTATGTAAACTTGAGGAGAAATTATGTCTTCGCTCCTCATTCGCTCGTGGGGATAAGTTTAGATCTGGCCAGACTCTTTCAAAAGGAACTTGTTCGGATAAAATTGCTCCAAAAATACCACCAGATGATTGATGGTTATCCCTATTTTGCGGAACCTCAATATTGGGGACGTCTTCAGACTTGGGGTACATTTCAAGCATTTTTATCACAAGAAGTTCCCGGTGTTCATCTGGAGTCTTCAAAAAATATTTTAGAGTCATCGTCTTCGTTGTTAAACTCAGCATAACAAGCAATCCCTTACGGAGTAAACGAATATGGATATCTTCCGGTTACATTAATATTAACTGAATATTTACTCATACTCATTCTTTTACATATCAAAGATACCAATCTATCACACTCCAATGTGAATGGCAACTTAACAATACATTGTGGAGAACAACTATAGTGTACTGAGTTATTCTCCACGATAACCTCAGCCCTCCCCTCCCTCCCCATCCCCCCTAATATAATGCAACCCTAATTTTTTGCTCTTCAGATAATATGGCAAAATACAGAAAAAGCTAAGTAAATAAATATTTCGGAATGAGTAAGAAAAATACAAAAGCTGCTGAAGAATGAATTTTTTGGAATGAATTTTTGAAGAAGGAATGAACCTTCTTAAGTAAGCAAATATTCTGTGCGAGAGGTACAATAATTGGTGGGTATAATGCTATATATAATGCATTTATTATATATATATATATATATATATATATATATATATATATATATATATATATATATATATA
>MCJB01048689.1:60568-74966 GCA_002018475.1 Nicotiana obtusifolia
CATCGATCGCTTACACTATTGTTAAGGTGTAATTTGAGCGAATCAAATTTTGGCGCCATTGCCGGGGAATACGATTTTGAAATTTCTGATTAGTGTATACTTTACTATAAGTGTAATTCCACTTGATTGCGCGTTGTTTGTTTTGGTTGTTGTAGACAGGAAGATATGGCAGACCGTGAAGATGATGTGGAGGTGGAGCAAGAAGAAAATCCTTTTGCTGATATTGAAGAATACATAGAGGATACGAACGCTATAGTACCTCCAGCTATAGGTGTTGCTACGTTCAAGGTAGAACATGGACTGATTTTGATGCTGAAAGCTGAAGGATATTTCAGAAACTCTACTGATGATGATCCAACGCAGCACCTCAAGAACTTTCTGGGTGTTTGTGCGACGCACAAGCAAAATAATGTCTCTGACGATGCATTAAGGCTGAGATGCTTTAAGTACTCGTTAGCTGGAGATGCGAGGAAATGGCTTCAAAACCTTCCTCCAAATTCCATCCGTTCATGGCCTGAACTGGTCCGGGCATTCTTGTCAAAGTGGTTTCCGCAAAGCAAGAAATCTGAGCTCCGCGACAAGATATTTTTCTTTAAACAACTACCTGGTGAACAACTACACGAAGCGTGGGAACGCTTCAAGTTGTATTTGGTGAGGTCCCCAAACCATGGCTTTCCAGATTCAATCTTACTGGAAAAATTCTATATGGGTTTGGATCCTATGAACCAATCAATAGCGAAGAATGATGCCGCTGGATCCTTCATGGATAAAACCTTCGCTAGAGTAACTCAGATTCTGGACAAAATGGCTAAACACAATCAAGATTGGCATTCTGAGGATACAACAGGTGGTATTACAATTGGGTCTCCTTCTATGAATAACTTGATAAAGGAAAATCAAGAACGAGACCAGGTGATTGCTGAACTTGCCACCAATGTTAATGTATTGACGAAGTTGTTTACAGAAAATCAGAAGAAGAAAGTCAATGTAGTGGAGAATGTGCAACCAATGCAAAGTGATGAATATGAAGAGGCGAATTATGTCAACAATACTCAGGGAGGTTATCAAAGGCAACCTTATCAGGGTCAAGGGACGCAAAATCATTGGAGACCAAACCCGCAAGGGCAAGGTCCCCAACAATGGCGAAATGATCAAAGTGGCCCTAATCAAGGAAATTGGAACAACAGTAATAATTTTCCAAACCGAAGTTCCAACCCTTATGTTCCTCCGAAAGGGCAGTATTCGAATCAGGGATCCTCAAGTGAATCTAAACTGGAGAGTATGCTCGAGAGGATATTACAGAACCAACAAAAGTCAGATAACTCCATGAAAAACATGACTGAATTGGTTGGCTCCCACACAGCAACGATTCAAAAGTTGGAATTGCAAATGAGGGACCTCTCTCGTGAACAATATCCACAACAGAAGGGAACACTTCCTAGCGACACAATTGCAAATCCTAAGGGAAGTGGAAGTGGCCCAACTGCTCATATTATGGCTGTCACGACTAGGAGTGGTAAGACATCGCAGGGAAGAGATGAAGCTGAAGAACTTCGAAAAGAGGTCGAAGCTGAAAAAGATAATGTTGCTGAGGTAAACAAAAATCCAAAAATTGTGCTGAACAGAGATGAGACTCAGGAAGGGATAAAGGATAAGGCAGAAGGAACATCAACTGTTCTTCCGCCAGTTCCTAGACCCCCTCCTCCTTTTCCTCAGAGACTTGCTAGAAGAATTGACGACAGCAAGTTTGAGAAGTTTTATGACATTCTCAAGCAGTTGTCAGTTAATATACCTTTCTTGGAGGCTTTCCAAGAAATGCCAGGACTTGCCAAGTATCTCAAGGATCTGATTACTAAAAAGAGAACCACCAGGAATGAGGTGGTAAACATGACTCATAGGGTTAGCTCGATCATAGCTACAAATCCAATCCAAAAGAAAGAGGACCCAGGAGCATTTACTATTCCGTGCACTATTGGAGTGCATGACTTTGCTAAGGCATTGTGTGACAATGGGGCCAGCATTAATCTAATGCCTCTCGCTATCTACAAACAAGCCGGGCTAGGAATGCCGAGGCCGACAAGCATGAGGTTGCAGATGGCTGACCGATTTGTCAAAAGACCAGCTGGTATTGTGGATGATGTAATTGTAAAAGTTGGAAAATTTCATATTCCAGCCGACTTTGTGATCCTCGATTGTGCTGTGGACAAGGAGATCCCTATCATATTGGGGAGACCATTCTTAGCTACTGGAAGGGCTCTTATGGACTCAGAGCGTAATGAAATAAAGTTCCGGGTAAACAACAAAGAAGCCACTTTTCAAGCTAGTAAGGGAATGAATTTGCCAACTGAGTATGAGAATATTTCACTAATTGGCATTGTTGATGAAGTCGATGAAGCGGTCGAGATGAAAATGGAGGAGCAATGCTTAGGTGAAGCACTGGCAGCTATATTGGTGAATTTCGATGGTAATGACTTGGAAGGGTTTATGGAGTCGGTGAATGTGTTAGAAGGTCGTGGTTCTTATTCATATACTCCACCAAAACTGTCTCTAGATTTGGAGAATAGAGCTACACCTCCAGCGAAGCCGTCCATCATTGAACCACCTCAATTAGAGCTCAAGCTGCTTCTTTCACATTTGAGGTATAAATTCCTTGGTTTGAAGAATACTTTACCGATAAGTGTTTCTTCGTTATTGAATGATGTGCAGGTAGAACAGTTGCTGCAAGTTTTGAAAAAACATAGACAAGCCATCGGATGGACAATTGCGGACATTTGGGGAATTCCTGCCGGAATATGTGA
Organism: Nicotiana obtusifolia; assembly: GCA_002018475.1. Classification (NCBI taxonomy): domain Eukaryota; kingdom Viridiplantae; phylum Streptophyta; class Magnoliopsida; order Solanales; family Solanaceae; genus Nicotiana; species Nicotiana obtusifolia. Next base: position 63,367 of record MCJB01048689.1, read on the forward strand.
GCACAAGATTCAACTTGAAAATGGGACAAAACCGAGTGTGGAGCACCAGAGACGGCTGAATCCAGCAATGCAGGAAGTGATGAAGAAAGAGATAATCAAATGGCTGGATGCAGGGGTTGTCTATCCGATTGCCGATAGTTCATGGGTTAGTCCAGTGCAATGTGTGCCAAAGAAAGGAGGCATGACAGTGGTCAAAAATGAAAAGAATGAGCTGATTCCAACGAGGACAGTAACTGGATGGCGAGTATGCATGGATTACAGGAAGCTCAATAGTGCCACATGCAAGGATCATTTCCCTATGCCTTTTATTGATCAAATGCTTGATCGGCTAGTTGGAAAGTCCTTTTATTGCTTCCTTGACGGATACTCCGGGTACAATCAGATAAATATTGCTTTGGAGGATCAGGAGAAGACAACGTNTCTGGAAATGAGTCATTTATCTCCAGCTCTTCTTTTTGTCTCCCTGATTCTTCCTGTCTAGATAAGTGATCTGCCACCTGGTTTTGCGTTTCCTTGCGATCCATAACATCAAAGTCAAACTCTTGCAGCAGTAACACCCATCAGATTAATCGTGGCTTAGCATCTTTCTTCGCCATCAAATAATGGAGAGCAGCATGATCTGTATACACAATTACTTTTGAGCCCAATAGATATGCACAGAACTTCTCGAATGCAGACACAATAGCTAACAGTTCCTGCTCAGTTACAGTGTAATTCATTTGCGCCCCATTAAGCGTCTTGCTAGCATAGTATACTGGGTGAAGAATTTTGTTGTGTCTCTGCCCCAGCATCACTCCAATAGCTACACCGCTAGCATCGTACATAAGCTCAAAAGGCAATGACCAATCAGGTGTGACAATGATAGGTGCCGCGGTAAGCTTCGTCTTCAGTTCTTCAAAAGCAGTGAGGCATTTTTCATCAAAGACGAACTTGGCATCTTTCTCTAAGAGTTTACACTTTGGGTGTGTGATCTTTGAGAAATCTTTCACTGATGTGGGTGGAGGGAGCTTGGAAATGATTTCAATTTTAGCCTTATCCACCTCTATACCATGCTTGGATATTTTATGCCCCAAAACAATACCTTCATCCACCATGAAGTGGCATTTTTCCCAATTTAATACAAGGTTTGTTTCTTTGCATCGTTTCAGCACTTGTTTCAGATTCTTCAAGCATTGCTCAAAAGTTTCCCCGACTATCAAAAAATCATCCATAAATACCTCAAGGAAATCTTCCACCATATCAGAAAAAATTGACATCATACATCTTTGGAATGTGGCTGGAGCATTGCATAAGCCGAAAGGCATTCGACTGAAGGCAAATGTTCCATACGGGCAGGTGAACGTTGTCTTCTCCTGATCCTCCAAAGCTATATTGGTGAATTTCGATGGTAATGACTTGGAAGGGTTTATGGAGTCGGTGAATGTGTTAGAAGGTCGTGGTTCTTATTCATATACTCCACCAAAACTGTCTCTAGATTTGGAGAATAGAGCTACACCTCCAGCGAAGCCGTCCATCATTGAACCACCTCAATTAGAGCTCAAGCTGCTTCTTTCACATTTGAGGTATAAATTCCTTGGTTTGAAGAATACTTTACCGATAAGTGTTTCTTCGTTATTGAATGATGTGCAGGTAGAACAGTTGCTGCAAGTTTTGAAAAAACATAGACAAGCCATCGGATGGACAATTGCGGACATTTGGGGAATTCCTGCCGGAATATGTGAGCACAAGATTCAACTTGAAAATGGGACAAAACCGAGTGTGGAGCACCAGAGACGGCTGAATCCAGCAATGCAGGAAGTGATGAAGAAAGAGATAATCAAATGGCTGGATGCAGGGGTTGTCTATCCGATTGCCGATAGTTCATGGGTTAGTCCAGTGCAATGTGTGCCAAAGAAAGGAGGCATGACAGTGGTCAAAAATGAAAAGAATGAGCTGATTCCAACGAGGACAGTAACTGGATGGCGAGTATGCATGGATTACAGGAAGCTCAATAGTGCCACATGCAAGGATCATTTCCCTATGCCTTTTATTGATCAAATGCTTGATCGGCTAGTTGGAAAGTCCTTTTATTGCTTCCTTGACGGATACTCCGGGTACAATCAGATAAATATTGCTTTGGAGGATCAGGAGAAGACAACGTTCACCTGCCCGTATGGAACATTTGCCTTCAGTCGAATGCCTTTCGGCTTATGCAATGCTCCAGCCACATTCCAAAGATGTATGATGTCAATTTTTTCTGATATGGTGGAAGATTTCCTTGAGGTATTTATGGATGATTTTTTGATAGTCGGGGAAACTTTTGAGCAATGCTTGAAGAATCTGAAACAAGTGCTGAAACGATGCAAAGAAACAAACCTTGTATTAAATTGGGAAAAATGCCACTTCATGGTGGATGAAGGTATTGTTTTGGGGCATAAAATATCCAAGCATGGTATAGAGGTGGATAAGGCTAAAATTGAAATCATTTCCAAGCTCCCTCCACCCACATCAGTGAAAGATTTCTCAAAGATCACACACCCAAAGTGTAAACTCTTAGAGAAAGATGCCAAGTTCGTCTTTGATGAAAAATGCCTCACTGCTTTTGAAGAACTGAAGACGAAGCTTACCGCGGCACCTATCATTGTCACACCTGATTGGTCATTGCCTTTTGAGCTTATGTACGATGCTAGCGGTGTAGCTATTGGAGTGATGCTGGGGCAGAGACACAACAAAATTCTTCACCCAGTATACTATGCTAGCAAGACGCTTAATGGGGCGCAAATGAATTACACTGTAACTGAGCAGGAACTGTTAGCTATTGTGTCTGCATTCGAGAAGTTCTGTGCATATCTATTGGGCTCAAAAGTAATTGTGTATACAGATCATGCTGCTCTCCATTATTTGATGGCGAAGAAAGATGCTAAGCCACGATTAATCTGATGGGTGTTACTGCTGCAAGAGTTTGACTTTGATGTTATGGATCGCAAGGAAACGCAAAACCAGGTGGCAGATCACTTATCTAGACAGGAAGAATCAGGGAGACAAAAAGAAGAGCTGGAGATAAATGACTCATTTCCAGATGAACACATACTGATGATATCAGATTCATTTGCACCGTGGTATGCAGACATCGCTAACTACATTGTTAGCGACCTTATTCTGGAAGGGTTAGAATCGTACCAACGGAAGAAGTTCTTGAGGGATTGTCGCAATTATTATTGGGAAGAACCATTTTTATTCCGTGTATGTGCTGATAACATAATTCGAAGATGCGTACCCGAGGAAGAGATGCTACAGATTCTGAAAGCATGCCATGACTCACCAGTTGGGGGTCATCATGGGGGCAACATAACAACTGCAAAGGTTTTGGAGTGTGGGTATTACTGGCCGACTATTTATCAAGATGCTAATCAATTGGTGAAGTCTTGCGACCAATGCCAACGACAGGGCCCAATCTCGAGGAAGCATGAGATGCCCATGAAATTTGTCATGGAAATCGAATTATTCGATGTTTGGGGCATTGACTTCATGGGCCCTTTCATAAGCTCATGTGGGATGAAATAAATCCTAGTAGCTGTGGATTATGTATCAAAGTGGGTAGAAGCCGTTGCCTTACCAAACAATGAAGCTCGGAGTGTGACCGCGTTTCTAAAGAAGAATATTTTCACTAGGTTTGGCACCCCGAGAATTATCAGCGATGGAGGGTCACACTTCTGTAACAGAGTGTTTAAGGGTCTCCTCGACAAGTATGGGGTTAAGCATAAGGTTGCCACACCTTATCATCCATAGTCGAGCGGCCAAGTTGAAGTATCCAATAGGGAAATCAAAAGCATCCTGTCCAAGACGGTGAACGCAAACAAGACTGATTGGTCAAGAAAGCTAGATGACGCTCTATGGGCATATCGTACAGCTTACAAAACTCCTATTGGTACATCCCCGTATCGGTTAGTCTTTGGAAAGGCGTGCCATTTACCCGTTGAACTCGAGCATAAGGCTATGTGGGCCTTAAAGAGATTAAACATGGACTGGGCGGAGGCAGGAGCTTTAAGGCTGGCACAGTTGAATGAAATGGAGGAATTCCGATTTCGTGCTTATGAGAGTGCAGCAGTTTATAAAGAACGAATGAAGTTCGTCCACGATACAAAGATCTTGAAAAGAGAGTTTAACGCGGGGGACCTGGTGTTGCTATTCAATTCAAGACTCAAATTATTTCCGGGGAAGCTGAAATCCAAGTGGTCAGGAACATTTAAAGTTGTCAACATTTCCCCATTTGGAGCCGTTGAATTAGCTTCGGAAGATGGGCTTCAGACCTTCATGGTTAATGGACAGAGAATCAAGCACTACTTGGGTGTAGATAGAGAGAAACATGTGGTAGAGCAGCTGGCTCTAAAAGATGATCAAACCCCAACCACTGAATGATTGCAGAGGCATCCTAGCATCGTCGTGCCGCGACGTTAAATCAAGCGCTTCATGGGAGGCAACCCATGTGTGGTATCATTAGTTTTTGTTTTTGTTTATGTCGTACTTTTATTTATTTAGAATTCAATGTTACATTTGTACTTAGTTCTATTTGAAGGGTTTTCAAATGCAAGAATGTGATGAACGAACACAAGAATTAACAAGGAGTTGCTGAAACTGCAGTGAAACATCAAGGTGAAAAATGTTGCACAAATGCGATCGCATTTGTGATATGCGAACCGCATTTGTGATATGCGAACCGCATTTGTGCCACAAACTGAAGCAGAGATTTGAGCAAAAATAGTGGTAAAAAATGCGACGAAGCTCGCTAATTTGCGGTTCGCATTTGAGTTATGCGAACCGAATTCTCACCGCAAACATACACAGAAAATTCAGCTCACAAGTCTGCTGAAAATGCGATGGACGCTCCTAACCGCAGTTTCATCACATAATCGTCAGGTAAGTGTTCGCATATTTTCCTATTCTAAATCTTTCATTCTAAGTATATAAAAAAAAAACACAAAACCACAAACAAACAAAAAGAGAAGAGAAGACGGAAACAGAGAAGACTTCCGACGAACATCATCGGAAAACTACAACTGTCAGTCCAAGAGTTCATTCACCTTTAATCTAAGAGCCACAATTTCCTTCCCAAGGTATGTGCACTCTTTGCTTCACCTTACATTCTTAGTTCGAAAACCTAGGGTTTATTGTTCAGTAAAGAAGTTCAAAGTCGTTCGAGTGGAAGACAGAAATCTAGGGTTTGTTTGCTTAAGGGATGCACATTCTTGGGTATTTGAAGGTATTTGCGGTCCACAAATTCAAAATGTGGACCGCAATTAGACCGCATTCCTTAAAGCCTAGGTGTTTGAGGGAGACGACAAATGCGGTGAATCTGCGATCGCATAACCAATTTGCGAACCGCAGATCCACCGCGAACACACTCAGAACATTTAGTGAGCACTGGTGAACTATGCGGTGGTTATGCAATCGCAGATCTCGTTTTGCGATGAGAGTGCGATCGCATTTGTATGTATCGAACAGGCTTATGCACATCACCACTCTGCGATGGATTTGCGATTCGCATAGTGGTTATGCGACCGCAAACCACACCGCATTTCTATAACTCTTTGGTCAATTCTCCTGTTTTTCTTTATTTTTTCTCTCAAATGATGATAATGTCATTGACATCTCCCACGTATGCAGATATGGCCAAAAAGCATTCCTCAAAGAGAAGGCCTTCCTCCACTTCAACCTCCGAACCAACCAAACGGGCAAGGAAAGAATCAACTATACCTACCCCCCCCCAGTCTGATGAGGAGGATTGCGTTCCGGAAGTTGATCTAGTTGCTGAGACACGAAGGAAGAAAGGTGATGACCTTCAGCTTCGTTTTGGGGTTGAAGGTTCAAGGTCTTTGTTCAGGGAAGCGCTCGGAAAGCAAAGGATTCTGACGGAGAAAAAGTTGAGTCTGAATGGGCTGCAGGACAAATATCCTCATATTCTCGAAATCATAAAAACGAGAAGATGGGAGTATTTCACTAAGTACCCCAAGGAATACAACGAGTCAATAGTCCGTGAATTTTATGCGTCTTATGGAGCCTCCCGATCAGCATATCATCGACGCAATAGAATATTCACCGGCCTTGTTCAAGTTCGGGGCAAGACTGTGTTTTGTGGTAGCAACCATATCAACGAACTCTACTTCCCCAACTGGGACTCAAGCACACCCGAGTACGATGCAAAGTACTCCAATAGAGAGAATGAACGGGGATAGATAGCGTCAATCATTGCAAAGGGGATCCCGGCCTGGATAAATCCTGGAAAGAAAATCTTTAAGGAAGACCTCATAAGGGAGGGCAAATATTGGCTCAGCTTCGTCATCTCCCATCTAATACCCTCCAGAAACGAAACAAACATCAGCATTGAGAAGGCACTTCTCATTGCTTGCATAATGACGAGTGTTACAATTGATGTGGGGAGCCTTATCTTTCAAGAAATTGGCATCCGGGCTACTCAGCGGGCCACATCACTTCCCTTCCCAAGTTTGATCACCACCCTCTGCCAAGAGGTGGATGTACCATTCTTACCACAACAAGACAAACTTGGGAGGTCTGCGAGAGATATAGACATCACTCGTATCAGTGATTCACCGGCCCCAACAACAACCCCAATTGAAGACATTGACTCTCAAAACCTCCTGTCTCCCCAGAACCCTGACACCTCTACAGCGGCTGAAGAAACTGCACCCTCATCTACCACTGGTCCATCAGCCTCGCACATGCCAGCCATTTCAAGACTTGGTTTACTTGCTCATCATGCAAACTCTAAAGTAGACCAACTCTTGAAGACATTGCCCTCACTGATTAAACAGGCCTTGACTCCGCTGCAACAACAACAATTAGCGTTCGGAGAGAGGTTGACCAAGCTTGAGCTGAGGGTTGATAGCATTGAAAGAGGTGAAGTGCGGGGTCTACCCCCACTGCGGGAGGAAGTAAAATCCCTGAAAACCGACCTCCAGAAGATGAAAAATCTGGAGTTCGACATATCCTCTCTCCTCCCCAAAGAGGGTGACCAGGGTGCTGGCCGTGCTGATTTGGGCCTGGACTTCACGACACTTATGGCAAACATTGCACCTTCGTTGTCTCAGCCTCCTGCCCCTACAGTCCAGGTTCATTCTACTGATGACGAGACATCGGAGGGGTCATCAGAACTCGAAGGGGATGAATCAGAGGAGGCCAGTTTAGAGGTTGATGAGAGTGCAACCCCTAAGCCAAAAGGAAAAGAAATTGCTGCGCCTACGGCGGAGGAGGAACAAGAGCAAGCCGACATCGAGAAGGCCATTGAGCGATCATTAGCCGATAAGGCTGCCAGGAGATGGCCACCAACGGGAGAAGCTAGCAGCTCAGCAGCTCCCCCACCGGCTTCGGACCAGACTCACTCTTCTCCTCCAGCACCGACAGAGACCTAGGCTACTGCATCTCTTCGCGCAATTGCGCCACCAGGGAGCCCCTTGTCCTTTATATTTTATTTTATGCATTGGGGACAATGCATATGTTTAAGTTGGGGGTGGTAGCCTTACACTCTTGTTTTGTCTGTATATTTGATTTACTTGTGAGCATGTGTAGTGACATTTCATACCTGTACATTATATAGTAATGCTTTATGATTCATGCGTATATGTTGTTATAATTAAATAGTTAGCAATAAATTTCCCTTATTTTTTCTTGTGTCGGGTTCTTTTTCAAGGGTGTAATAGTAGAACCAGGCCTTTAAATATGAAGTATATTGACCAGGATGGTACATCTGTTGAAAATCAAGTATGTAAGCATATGTGAAGAATAGACCCTTATAACAAATCAATTAGGTGGATTTGAGGTTTACTTAGAATTGTATATGTGCACACGAGGAAAGCCTCGAATTACTAAAGTTGAACTCCAAAGCTGTAAACTATGTTATCCGAACAGTTGATGTGCCAATGTGTGTGAGCTCCTTGGTTTGATAGTTCTTGTGTTCACTGCTGCCATCTAGAACTTGCCCGGTTGGTTTTTCGTTGCCTATCCTATGTACACTGAGTTAGAGAAATGATCTTAGGCTTTCTTTGATTAGTGATGAAACCTTTCTAGCCTTTTCAGCCTACCTGTGCATAAGGAATATCACTAGTACCCTATTTGAGCCTTGTAGCCTTTTCCTTGGCCTCTGCATTACAAACCTATCCCATTCGTAAGACATGATCTCTCTTGAACCCGTTCCTCCTTGAACATTGAGAACATTTCTAAAAGTTTAAGTTGGGGGTGTGGGTCAACATAAAAATGGGCAAGGTTTTGAAATGAGATTGGGACCCCGTACTTCAAAAGCTCATGTGAATCTATGGAAGCTTCAATATAAAAATAGAAAAATAGAGAAAAAAAAATATTCTATGTGTGTTGTCATAAAGAAGCTTGAGAATCAAATAAAGAGGTATGCAAGTGGGGTCTAATGCGGGAATGTAAGACCATTGAGGCCATGGGGTCAAAAAGGAACAAAAGGTTGAAAGAAAGAAGCGTGTAATTAGTGTTCAAGGGGGAAGTAGCCACTATTATCTAAATATATCCTACCTTGCCTTAAACCGACATTACAAGCTTACAAAGTCCTTATGTGATCTTTAACCGAGTGTTCCTATAACTAGGCGATGAATTAAAATAAGGGCAAGCCTATGGCATGGCATGTGGTGACACTTGAAATTCTGTTCTGAGAGCGAGTGCACTAGTACTTTTGTCCCTTGGTATTGCTATAACAAATATTGTGAGAGTGGGACTTTCTTTCTAGTGAGGGCACATACACTGCTAGGTTGATAGTCAGTTGAGCTTTGAGTAAAGCATAAGTAGATTCAGCTGAAAGTATCCTTTAGTTACGTTGTTGAGGCTCAAAGTTCACTAATTGATTGGTTGTCTTTGAACATATTAATGATTCAAAGGGGGCGTATAGTGGTCAAAAGGGTTATGATTGAGTTGTTAACAACAAACACCGTCCATGGTCAGTATTGCTTCATATTTGATAAGTAGAGTCTAGAGTAGGATAGTATCGTGTTAGTTTCTTGAGGACAAGCAAGAGTTTAAGTTGGGGGGGTTGATGTGCCGGGTAATTTCGGCACATTTTGATACAATTTGCTTAAAGTTTAACTTGTTTTACTTGTTAATTATCACAATACTTACGTAATTTAGTTTATTTGCAGTATATTGAGTGAAGGAATCCAGAAGTATGGAAAAGAAGTCAAAAAGCCAGCTAAAGACAAGAAAAGGGGTTAGGAGCATCGCAGGTGTAAAAATGCGATCGCAGAACATATGTGCGAATCGCATATTCGACAAGTAGTTCGCAAACTGAGACAGAACTTTGGGCCAATATTCATGTCGAGAATGCGATCGCAAATGTGATCACAAAATAGGAATGCGAACCGCAAATTGGCCTGGTGGAATCGCAAACGCAAACAGAGTTCTGGGTGAAGATCAGTGTGAAGAATGCGATCGCATTCTGCGATCGTATAATCAGTATGCGAACCGCAAAATTCAGATGCGATGAGAGCAAAGCTGGCTGGTGTGATTTGCGATGGACGATGAAGATTTGCGAACCACATTCCTGTTCTGCGACAGGAAATGCGGTTCGCATTTGTCCAACCTGGCAAAACTGACTGCTACTCGCCTCGGGTTTTGGGCCTCTATAAATAGCTTTTATAGAGTTTTGTGAAGACATTCTTGTCAGAACTTAGAGTAAAAAGTACGGCTTTGATTATTTTTCGAATTCTTAGAAGCTTTTGGTGATCAAAACTCTCTATTTTTGTAAGATGATATCCATTACTTTTTCTTGTTCTTTAATTCTCAGCATGTGTAGCTAAACTTAAACGCTGAGGTTGTGAACCTTAGATGGGTGGAATGTTATTGAGAGTTTGATATTGATTCCAATTTCAGAAGAAGCTTGATATTTATTTATTTCTCGTTTTCAATTAATCGTTAGTGGTTGCAAACATTAACGAATGCCAATTAACGCTATCTTATCTTGGAAAAGTGAGATAGGGTTTGGTAGCAATAAATAACAGAAATCCAAGGCTTTAAACCTTGTTTAACGAAATCTCTTAGGAATAAGTAGATTTTAATTTGGCAAATCATTGGTTGTTCTTAAGATCGACTCTTTTGTATTCGGAAGAATCGTAAGAGGATACATTATCCGCATATTGGGAAATATTGGATAAATACAGTAGACACCAATTGCATATCAAGAACGGAATTCAATATCAATATCAAGAACATTCTACTACATTTAGGGGGATACAACCTTGGTTTCTTAAAATTCATAGTTCTCACGTTCAAACTATTCTTAAACATTAGTTTTCAGTTTTCCTTTCTTACGTATCAAACACTTCTTTATTTTATTTGGCTACTTAATAGAATTACGACTAAGTAAAGTATTACATTAATTGGACAATAGTTTCACGCCTATTCCCTGTGGGATTTGACCCCAACCTCGTTGGGTTACTATATATGACATCGATCGCTTACACTATTGTTAAGGTGTAATTTGAGCGAATCACTCAACCACTGCAATCTATAAGGACGGGGATGTTTCCTCATAGGTATACTAAGTTGAGTCACTAACATGTGGCTTATTACATTAGCGCAACTTCCAGAATCTATTATCATCGAGCACACCTTTTCTTTCACCCTACATCTAGCATGAAACAAGTTCTCACGTTGCATATCTCCTTCCTCCTGTACGTTCATTGTGCTCAAGTTCCTACGTACTACTAAGAACATATTCACACTCTCTTCTTCTAACTCTTCCTCTCCGCACTCAACCAATTCAGCTCCCTTATCTTTCTCAATCTCCTCGTCACTCTCTACCTCACAAACAGTACAATCATGTTCATGTCTTAAGGTAGAACCATCACTAGTTCCTTCCCCGGTATTCTTCCAAGTACAAGTAGTTATTTCAAGCTTCTCCACTCGGATACTAAGTGCCTTTACTTCAGTCCATAGCTCGCTAAGGTAATGTCGGTTACAACCTTTTCTCCTTTTGTAGCCATGTACCTGCAAAGAAACAAGGCTAGAGAATGTGTTAAGGTTAGTTAAAATTTTCACTCTCACTTTTTGAATGACTCTCGGGTTCACTCAAATTTTTGGGTGGGATTTCACCCTTGTCTTCAAATTGGCTTCCTCTAATTGACCAAGTTCCTTAGCAACCTTTCAAGTTCACAAGATCAATAGTTTTCTTCGGGGTGAGTGAAGTTATGTGACTCGATAGGCGGACAGCTTTTTAAGTGAGCACAAGAAGCCAAGAATTATCTATGAAAGTGGAAATTTTGAGTTTTAGCACGAGGTCCTACAAGCTCAAAGATTAGTAATTACTTAAGTAGGGAAATTACCTAAGAATTACTAATTAGAAGTAGTGAAATTAAGAAGAATTTCGAAATTGAAGAGATAAGGAAATTTTAGAAGCTTTCCCACTTTAGTTTGGAGAAGACCAATCCTTTCTCCTTAGCCCTTAGGATTTTGGGTCTCCCCCTTCCTTTGCCAACACAAATTAACCCCTCCTCTCCTTGTCCAAATAGAATTTCAACTCCTTGAAACTTCTCCCTTTTGGATTGGGAGTTGTTTCCTTCTTGGACTAGAATTAGAGTTTCCTATTCTCCTCC
>MCJB01048689.1:87475-105405 GCA_002018475.1 Nicotiana obtusifolia
TGCGCATTCCATGGCAAGTTGGTTTTTGAATTGGTCAATGTGTGAAGTGTCCATAAAGGGTTCTAAGGTAGCTATGAAGGACAAATTGTGGTCATGCTTCAATGATTTGAGCCTCTCAATAGCTCCAGAGGTTCTGATACCTCTGACGTTCCATATGAGTGTGCTAATCATCAAAACTGGGTGGGGGGGTTGATTTTTGGTGGTAAGTTGCGGCTCCTAGCAACTCTGCTCCTAGTTAACCTGGGTGATGGGTGATACAATCTGGGGGATACGCCATGGTTGTGGATTATATCATGTTCATGCTGTTCCCCGTTGAAAGTATCAATTAGGAGGTTGCAATGATCCTCCTCAGATGTCACACTGCATTCAGTGTTCTCCTCAACTGCTCCACTCAATTCGTCTTTAGAAAGAATAGGTCTGTATTCATCGAAGACATATGAGTGTTTGTTGAACGGGCACAATTCAATGGGGTCTATGGTTGGAGTTGTGTTCTGATGTTGTGGAGGTGAGGGTACTTTTTCATTAGTTTCTTCCTCTTGCTCTTGAAGCAGATGTTGAGACAATGAGTGAATTGAGACAGCGTCCTTGTAGGACATTGTTTTAGCTGCAGGAGCATCCTGTGCTTGCTTTGTTAGCTGGGCAGTTGGGCTTCGTACCAAAGGAGTGGAGTGCTGGAAAGTTTTGGCAGGTTCACTGATTGTAATTCCTGCATTCTGTTTCTTTGCCTTCCTCTTTTTTTGGCTTGGTTTGTTTTTGGATTTTGGAGATTGAATGCTAAAGTCAGGCATTGCATGGGATTTTCCCTTTGCAAGCCTCTTCATAGCATCGATTGTTATATCAAGCAAATCGTCATCTGTGCTAGATATCTCACAGACTACTTCTTCAGTATCATTTCCTGTTGTAGGAAGAGCAATGGAGGATAAAGTCTGCCTAGGATCAGTCCTTTGTGCCTCAGCACACTCATACGAAACATGAGGAATCCCCTCCCCTGTGGTTACCCCGTCCTGTCCTAGACTAGGGTCGCCCTGACATTCCTCCTTTCCTCCATCAACTTCAATAGCAGTAGAGACAGGAGAAACATTGTGGGATTGGGGGGCAACAATTAAATCATCAGAAACAACAATAGGGGTATGGGACTGGGGAGTGACCTTTTGGTATTCTACAATAATATTTTCTGAACCTACCTGAGGATGAGTACAGAGAATACCTGATTGTGTAGCTTGACTGGATGGTTGAGTATGTGCTTTGTTGGTCTGTCTTTCCTTTGGCTTGGGCTGGTAGGTCTGTTGTTGCTGCTTGGTCTGGTCGTGACCTCTAAAATTTTTCTTCTTTTGAACTTGCCAGTCATCCTTTGGTGGAATAGCTCCTGATGTTTGATTTTCCCCGCTCTGTTGGTGGTTCTGTGCAGTTTGATCCTTGTTCTGTTCCTTTGATATCAGTAGAGTTATGGCAGTCATTGTTTTTTCTTTTTGCTGGGAGGTAGTAGCTTTATTTTTGGAAAGACTTTGAGCTTGTGAACTACTACTTGCAACTGCATCTCCTTCTTTTCTTTTCTGGTTCTCTTCCTTTTTCTTTTTAACTTGGCAATTTTGATTTAAATGACCCTGATGCTTGCAATGTGTGCAGTATTCCGGGACATTTTCGTATTGAACTTTCGGCCACTGACCATCTCCATTCACATCTTCGTCATAGCCTAGCCACACATGTGTTGGCCTTTCTTTGGTGAGGTCGATTTGAATTTTGACCTTTGCAACACTCCCTCTGGTTTTCTGAAATGAGGCAAGGTCAAGGAAGAGAGCTTTTCCTATTGGCGAGAGCAGAGGAGTGAGTATTTCCATGTAGTACAGATGCCATGGGAGCTCAGGAACGACTACCCAAACTGGGACGATTGGTGAGTCCTCGTTTGGTTTGAAAGCCGGGTTCCATGCTTCTAGCTTCATCATTTGACCTTGTATGCACATGAATTGTTTGGTCCAGACTGTAGCGTGATCATACTCATTGTCAAGGTCAATATAGATTGTCCTTGCATTGAAGTGTGCAATTTTGACTGCTCCTCTGAGCTCTGTCTGGGCTATGAAGCTTTTCCTAATTATTTCCATTCTTGGCATTGTGTTAAGGAATTTGCCTACCACCGTGTATTTGCATCTCTCTACAAATTTGATCATATAGTCTTCTCTTTAAATATGACAGCTGGCCTTCCTTGTTTTGTTGTGATGACTGGAGGAGTAAATGGGATTGGGGCTATCTCAGCTTCATGTCTGGCTCTCAATCTAGTGGCAAATGATTGAGTAACGGTGGGGGGAGGAGGAGTCGGGTTGGATTTTGTGGTGTTGTTGTTTGGAGGAGTGATCTTTGGTGTTGCTGCTATTAATCTTACTGGTGTGGTTACACGTGTGCCTACTGACTCCTTATTTGATGGCTTTGAACCTTTTTTGGGGTGTATTTGCTTGTCGAAATTGGAGGAGATTTTGAGAGTGGGAGTATGTGAACTGGAAAGTGACTTTTTATTCATTGGTGTGGGCAATACAACATTATTTACTTGGGTTTGATCAGCAAGATGTTGGTTTGTTTTTGGGGGAATATCAAAGCTAACCTTTTTGCCATAGCTTGTAGAGGCCTGAGAGTTAGGAGGCAGTGTTGGTTGATTTTTCTGCACGTGTTCTGCATTATCAGTACACTGCATTTCTTCTGTAAATTGCAGCATGACTTGATCTCTATCACTCTGTGCTTCCTTAGTAGTTAACTTTGTACTATCAACTGTGCTAGAACTTGTAAGGCCATGTTTGAAAGCTGTCTGTGGCAACATAACGCCACTGTTTGTCTGTTGCATCTGTGTGAGTGAAGGAAATCGAGCAAAATGTGTTTCATTGGTGTTGTCCATTGCACTAACTCCTTTGGCAATACTTGTACCAGCATGTGGAATTAGATTAGGATTCATTGAATTTACCAGTGACTGCACTGTTCCACTGTCAGTTTGCGGCACTTCTGTAAGAGAAGGGGAAGAGTGATCATCGATTTCTTGATGTAGTTTTTGTGTTTTCTCTTGACGATTAGCTTCCTTATGAATTGGAGAAGGTTGAGGAGTGCCCTGGCCAGTCAATTGGGCTTCTTCAGTGACCATAGCATTCAGTCGAACACTTGGTGTGCGCGGCAATGTCGATTCCTTTTCTTGCAAAGTTGTGGACTTTGATTCAATGGAAATTGTAATTGAGGGATGGGAAATACTCTCCTGAACCTGAGGAGTCGTTTGGCATTGATCTTGGGTCGATTGGCATAGTAGAACACCCCTGTCGATCACTTGGTGCATAACTGGTGTTTGCAGATGGTCGGAACTCACTGTTCCGGCGGTAGAATCGCCTGAAAGTTGGTGGGGGAGTCGGATTGGACTTGAGGATGGATCCACTACACTTGGAATCAGTCGATTTGGTTCAGAAACAAGCAAGTTATGTTTTGAAATTCCCAGGCGATCGGGCGCTACAGTGATCCCCTTCTTCTTTTGATTATCTGTAGCTACTGTGTTAATCTTTTGGAATGGGGTTTGTTGGGGATGGTTCACCTTCAGAAGGGGTTTTTTTTCATTTGAATCAGACGCGACTACTGTTCACTTCTGTCGCATCTACGGAGAGAAAATATTACCGTTGCTCTAGTTTTACCCATCAAAGGTTTTTCTACTTTGGTTTGGAAGGGTTGGGGTTGAAATCGGAACACTTAGTTCCTTAATATTGGCTTAAAATAGTTAAGTTTGACTTGATTCAACATTTTGGGTAAACGACCTCAGTACTGGGATTAGACGATCCCAATAGGTTCGTATGATGATTTTGGACTTAGGCATATGTTCAGATCGGGTTTTGGATGACCTAGGAGCGTTTTGACGCTTAATATTGAAAGTTGGCGTATTGAAGGTTTTCAAGTTCTTCAAATTTGGTTTGAAGTAGGTTTTTGTGTTATCAAAGTCTATTTGGGATTTCGAGCTCGAGAATAGTTCCATATGGTGATTTATCACTTGCACGGAAAATGTGGTGTCATTCCAATTAGTCTAAGTATGATTCGGCGCGTTCGGAGTAAATTGAAAGAGCTTGAATTTCATGAGTTGATTTGATTTGGTTTAGGGTGCATCTCATCTTAATTTTGATGTTGTTTTATGTGTTCCAAGGGGTCGAGCGAGTCTGTCTCATGACTTCGAACTTGTTGGCATGTTTGGGTGAGGCACCGAGGGCCTCGGGTGATATTCGGACGATGTGCAACATGGTTTAACTTGGAAGGAGGGCTGGAGCAGCAGAGGTTCTGGTGCAATCACGCCTGCAAAGAATCTGCCGCAGGTGCAAGCTCGCAGAAGCGGCCTGTGTGGACTGGCCAGTGGTGCAGAAGTGGAGCAGGAACCGCACCTACGAACTTGCAGGTGCGAGGAATTCGATCGCAGAAGCGGAATGGGACCAACCAGCTTGAGTTCGTAGGTGCGATATATTCGCCGCAGAAGCGGGCTCGCAGAAGTAAGGCTTTGCTCGCAAATGCGAGAATGGCAGACCTAGGCATGGTCCGCACCTACGATGATTTGGTCCGCAGAAGCGGAGCCGCAGGTGCCACAGTGCGATCGCAAGTGCGAAAACCCCTGAAGGCAGTGAGGTCCATTTAATGTCGGGACTTAGGATATTTTGGTTCATTTCTTTCACTTCTTGGACAATTTAGAGCTCATTGAAGAGGGGTTTTCACCTAGCACTTTGAGGTAAGTAATTTCTATACAAGATGAGTTTAATACATGCATTTTGGGTAGATTCTTAACACATATATTATAAAAATTATGGGTTTAGTTGATAAACCTATGTTTTGATAAAAATGAGATTAACCACGAAAATGATTATGGAATTGGGTGAAGATTTTATATTTGAATTTGTGAGGTTATGGGTAATATTTATCTTCGAAAAATTTCGGAATTCGGGCACGTGGGCCTGGGGGTGAATTTTATGAACCTTCCAATTTGGGTTGGATAATTACTCTAATAGATAAATTATGAACTTGTGAGCGTATATTGATTTATTTATATAATATTTGGCTAGCTTCGGATTGTTCGGCACCAAGTTGAGACTTCAGAGTGAATTCGTGGGCCAGAAAGCGAGCTTTGAGACGAGGTAAGTCTCTTGCCTAACGTTGTAAGAGGGAACTCATCCCCTTAGGTGTATCTTGTTGTGTATTACTTGTGCGAGAAGCTACATACGCACTATGTGACGAGAGTCCGTGCGTAGCTATATTCCATGATATGTTCGGTTAGTCTTAGATCCATATCTTGCTTTAATTGTACCATTGTGTTTATTACGCGTATTAATTATTTTGAATAGAGCTGAGGCTAGGGATTTTAAAGTTGCAAATTTTATATTTAGATTTCTTATTTTTCGGAAGAATTGAGGAAATACATAATAACTCTGAGAAATCCATGTCCTCACGCGTCGCAAGTGCTTCCACTAGCGAGATATAATTCTCTACTCTCATGGGAGGGGGCCGTTCACCTTGGTAGTATAATATATGCATCTATGGTTTCTGTCGTTCGTCCCTATGCAGTGCACACAGTATTTTAGATCGGACCGTACGACCTCAGCATAAATCGTGCGTGATAATACTCGGAGCCCGATTACACTTGATATTATTTTATGGCTTGAGGTAATTTATTTAATGACCGAAATTGATTTGGAACTAGTAAGTATTAGTTGGAGACTTTGGAATTTATTATCAATTAAAGAATCATTTATTCACTGCTTGCTATTGTGTTATTATTATTATTCACATATTCTTCAACTACTTCTTCGAGGTTAGACTGGATACTTCTTCGATGTCGACCCCTCATCACTACTTCTTCGAGGTTAGACTGGATACTTACTGGGTACATGTTATTTATGTACTCACACTACACTTCTGCACTAATCAAGAAGGATCTGAGGCAGGTGCATCTGTGTCCATTCTTCAGCACCCACAGTCTCTCTCTTTTGTATTTACTTTTTGTCTATCTCACTGTCATACAATAGCTTAGGTGTTTTGTATATTCTACTAGTTGCTCATACACTTGTGACACCGGGTCTTGGGAACATGCAAGTAGACACTTTATGAAGTTTGAGTATTTATTTCATCACATTTTCTCTTTTATTAGTTTACGATTTACTTTATAAAATTTTTCACTTTTTATTACTTAATAAATAAAAATCAACTACTTTGAAGTTATTAAAAGGAATAAATATATGGCTAGTTGACCGGTGGCTTGCCTAGCGGCGACGTTGTACAACCTATAGGAGGAATTGAGTCGTGACAACATGGTATTAGAGCAATAGGTTCATGTAGGTCTCACAAGTCATGAGCATGACTCATAGAGTCTTGCGGATTGGTGCTGAGACGTCCGCACTTATCTATGAGAGGCTATAAGGTGTTAGGAAACTACTCTTCTTTCATCTCCTATTGTGCAGTTGATGTTGTGCTAAGTATCTTTCTCTTATTCTCTCACAAATGGTGAGAACGCGTGCGGTAGATGTACCTGACCGTTGAAGAGCTGCTGCCCATGTTGGTAGAGGCCAAGGCAGAGGCCGATGGAGGGCTCCAGCTCATGGTAGAGGACGAGGGCGTCCTAGAGTTTCTCCAGTTGTGCCCCTAGTGAATCCATTGGACAATCTTGTTATTGAGGAGCAGGGCGAGGTGCCTGTAGCGGAGCCGGCCCCAGTGCATTTCATGTCCGTGCCAGGATTCCAGGAGGTCATGGGCCGTATGTTGCGGTTCATGGATTCTATGACTCAGGTTGGTTTATTTCTAGCATACCCAGCCACATCTCAGGCGCGAGGGGGAGCACAGACCCCTACCACTCAGGCTCCAGGGCATGCAACTGCCGTATATCATACCCCAGGCGCACTACCCGTGGGCGGAGCTCAGCCAGTTGCAGCAGCTATACCTGAGCCCAGACCAGCAGCGATCGACGAGCTGTAGAAGCTATTAGATAGATTGACCAAGCTACATCCTTTTGTCTTTGGAGGTGAGCGACATGAGGACCCCCAGGACTTTATTGATAATTACAGGGACAGACTGCACAACATGAGGATACTGGAGTCCCACGGGATGGACTTTACCACCTTTCAGCTAGAGGGTAGGGCCCGTATTGGTGGCAGTCCTATCTTCTCAGCAAGCCAGAGGGTTCTCCTCCCTTGACTTCGGACCAGTTCATACGCCTCTTTCTGGATAGATATATTCCACCCTCTTAGAGGAAAGAGCTGCGATTTCAGTTTAAGTAGCTTCAGCAGGGTCAGATATCGATGACCGACTATGAGGCGAGATTCTCTGAATTGTCTCACCATGCACTTATGATACTTCCAACCGATGAAGAGAGAGTGTAGAGGTTTGTTGCGGGTTTGCACTCTGGTATCCAGGCCACTATGGCCCGAGAGGTTGAGATAGAGACTTTTTACGAGCTGGTTGTGGAGATAGCTCGGAGGATCGAGGGTGTTCGTCAGCGGAGCCGAGAGTAGACGTCGAAGGACAAGCGGTTTCGGTATTCTGGAGGGTTCAGTGGTGCTCTATCTGGGGGCAGAGGTCTTTATGAGGGGTCAGTCTAGCAGGCCCACATATCTAGCACCATCGCCTCCTCGAGGTGCTTCAGTGCGGCCCTATTGCAGCGTTATTCCAGAGAGCTCCTACCACCCGCCAACTATCCAGGGTTCCTCCAGTGGGTATTCATGCCATCAGGGTTAGACTTCAGGTCATCAGTCCACCGTTCCGAGGGGTTGTTTCGAGTGTTGGGATCCTGGCCACATGAAGAGATTTTGTCCAAGACTTCAGGGCAAGGCAGTACAGCAGGGTCATCAGCCTGTGATTACAGCACTAGCTGCCGCACCAGCTGCCGCACTAGCCGTCCGGCTACCCAGATGCGTAGGGCCAGTCAGGTGGTGCTCTAGCTAGGTTCTATGCTTTTCTAGCCAGACTAGATGCAGTAGCCTCAGATGCCGTGATCACATATATTATTTCTGTCTACGGTAGGGATGCTTCGATACTAGTTGATCCAGGGTCTACAAATTCATATTTTCATCTCTTTTTGCTCACTTTCTAGGTGTTCCTTGCGAGTCCTTGGTTACTTATGTATATGTGTCCACGCTAGTGGGCGATTCTGTTGTTGTGGATCAGATCTATCAGTCCTATTTCATGACTTTCTATGGTTATGAGACTAGAGAGGATCTTCTGTTTCTTGATATAACCGACTTTGAGGTCATCCTGGAATGGAATGGTTGTCTCCATATCATGCCGTCCTTGATTGCTATGCCAAAACTGTTACCTTGGCAATGCCAGAGTTGCCTAGATCGGAGTGGAAGGGTTCATCTGTCGGTGCATCTAGTCGGGTTATCTCTTTTATGAAGGCCTGACACATGGTTGAGAAGGGTTGTTTGGCTTATCTAGCTTATGTTTGGGATACTACTGCAGAGACTCCGGCAATTGATTTAGTGCCCATGGTCTGGGAGTTCTCCGATGTGTTTCCTTTTGATCTACCACGCATGCCACCAAATCGTGATATCGATTTCTTTATTGATTTGGCTGTAGGTACCCAGCCTATCTCTATTACACCATACCGCATGGCTCCAAAAGAGTTGAAGGAGTTGAAAGAACAGCTTGAGGAGTTGCTAGCAAAGGGGTTCATCAGACCGAGTTTCGCCTTGGGGTGCACCGGTGTTGTTCGCGAAGAAGAAAGATGGGACTATGCGGATGTGAATTGATTACCGCCAGTTGAACAAAGTTACCATAAAGAACAAGTACCCATTGCTACATATTGATATTTGTTTGACCAGTTGCAGGGTGCTAGGGTGTTCTCTAAGATCGACTTGAGATTGGGGTATCATCAGTTGAAGATTCATGATTTGGATGTTCCGAAGACGGCTTTCCAGACTAGATATGGCCATTATGAGTTTCTAGTGATGTCCTTCGGCTTGACTAACACCCCAGCGGTGTTAGTGGATTTGATGAACTGGGTGTTCAGGCCATATATTGACTTGTTTGTCATTGTCTCCGTTGATGACATATTGATCTACTCACGTAGCATGGAGGAGCACGAGTAGCATTTGAGGGTGGTGCTTCAGACCTTGCGGGAACAGAAGCTATATGCTAAATTCTCCAAGTGTGAGTTCTGGTTAGATTATGTGGCATTCTTGGGGCATATTGTATCAGGCGAGGGTATTAAGGTAGATCCCAGGAAGATCGAGGTTGTTCAGAGTTGGCCTCGTCCTACCACAGTGAGTGAGATCAGGAGCTTCTTGGGGTTAGCAGGTTATTATCGCCGGTTTGTGGAGGGCTACTCATCTATTGCAACACCTTTGATTAGATTGACCCAGAAGGGTGCTCCATTCCGATGGTCCGCAGATTGTGAAGCGAGCTTTCAGAAGCTCAAGACCACATTGACTATAACACCGGTGTTAGTGTTGCCTTCCGGTTCAGGGATGTATACTGTGTATTGCGACGCTTTAAGCGTTGGCTTGGGTTGTGTATTGATGCAGGAGGGATGAGTTATTATATATGCTTCTGAAGCCCCACGAGAAGAATTACCCCGTACATGATTTGGAGTTGGCTGCGATAGTTCATGCTCTCAAGATCTAGAGGCACTATCTTTGTTGGGTGTCCTGTGAGGTTTACACCGCATCGCAGCTTGCAGCATTTGTTCAAGCAGAGGGATCTCAATAAGAGGCAGCGCAGGTGGCTTGAGTTACTAATAGATTATGATATTACCATCCTTTATCATCCGGGCAAGGCGAATGTCATTGCTGATGCCTTGAGACAAAAGGCTGAGAGTATGGGTAGTTTGGCATTCATTTAAGCAGAGAAAATGCCATTAGCTTTGGACATTCAGTCCTTGGCTAACAGACTTGTGAGGTTGGATATCTCAGAGCCTAGCCAAGTTCTTGCATGTGTGATCCGCTCAAATTACACCTTAAGAATAGTGTAAGCGATCGATGTCAAATATAGTAACCCAACGAGGTTGGGGTCGAATCCCACAGGGAATAGGCGTGAAACGAATATCTAATTAACGTAGTATTTCGCTTAGTCTTAATTCGGTCAAGTAACAAAATAAAATATATTGATGTTGAATATGTAAAGATGATTAAACTAATAATTGCTAATTGAAAAGAATAATTGAATAAATTTATGAAGTCGAGATACTAAGGTTGTGCTCCCCCTAATGTAGTAGAATGTATTGATATTGATATTAATTCCTGCTCTTGATATGCAATTGGGTCTTAATAGTGTGCTATCCAATATTTTCCAATATCTAGACAACGTATCCTTTTATGATTCTCCCGAATACATTAAAGTCGAAATTACGAGTACCCAATTATTTGCCAACTTAAAATCTTCTTATTCCTAAGTGATTTTATTAGACAAGGGTTAAAACCTTGAATCGTTGTTACTTATTTCTACCAAACCCTATCTCCCTTTTCCAAGGTTGAATAGTGTAATTGGCAGCCGTTAATGTTTGCAACCACTAACGATTCAATTAAGAACGAGAAATAAATAAACATCAAGCTTCTTACGAAATTGGAATCAAAATCAATTGTTCAATAACATTCTACCCTTCTAGGGTTCACAACCTTAGTATTGAAATTTAGCTACACATATTTAGAACTGAAGAACAAATAACAGAACTTGAATTCATCTTACAAAAATAAGGATTTCCAAGTTTTGATCACCCAAATATCTCTCCCAAGTTGCAATTAACCAAAAGCACTATGTTTGCACTCTAAAATCTGACAAGTCCCTTTGCACATAACCCTAGAGAGGCTATTTATAGAGGCCCAAAAACTGAGGCGAATTGAAATAACAGCTGGGCCGACTTTGTCCTCTGCGATCGCATCCCTGTCGCATATCAGGAATGCGGTCCGCAGAAATGGCATCTTGTATCGCAGAGTGCCCCAGTACTTTTCCTTTCTATCGCATTCCAGCATGCGAACCGCAGATTGGTTCTGCGATCACAGAATGCGATCGCTATTCCCTTCGATTCTTCACCTAAAACTCTGTCTGTATCTGCGGCGATAATGCGATGCGCATTTTCATTCTGCGGTCGCATTGTCGACAACTTTCTTCTGTTAACTTCGGCTTGAGTTTCTGCTTGACTCTGCGATCATCATTCCAATTCTGCGACTCGCAGATCCACTTTGCGGTCTCAGAATTACTCCTGTTGTATTGTTGGCCTCTTTTCTTGCCTTGGCACAACTTTTGGCCTTCTTTTCGCGCTTTTGGGTTTCTTTCATCCATGTACTGAAACTAAACGAAAACTAAGTAAATAACGTGATAATTATCAAGTGGAACAAGCAATTTCTAATCAAATAGTATCAATATGTGCCGAAATTCCCTGGCACATCAACACCCCCAACTTAAGCCTTTGCTTGTCCTCAAGCAATTAACACAAATTTAACCTAACTAATGTTCTACCTATCAAATATAACGTAACATTGACCAAGGATATTGTTTGTGAATCACATCGTAAGTATAACCATCTTTTGCTGTACCACTTCGAATCATAAACATGCTTCAAAGGACAAGTCAATCAATTAGGGAGCTTTTGAGCCTCAACAAAGTAACTAAATGCTACTTCCAGCTGAATCAACTTATGCTTTGACTCTAAGCTCAACTAGCTATTAACCTAGCAGTGTATGTGCCCTCACCAGAAAGAAAGTCCCATTCACACAGTATTTGTCATAAAATAAATCAAGGGACAACAAGACTAAAATCACTCTCTCTCTGAATAGAAGTTCAAGTGTCATCACCTGCCATACCATAGGCTTGCCCTTATTTTAATTCATCACCTATTCATAGGAACACGTCAGTTAAAGATCACATAAGGACTTTATAGGCTTGTAATGTTGGCTTAAGGAAGGGTAGGATATAAATTTAGACAATAGTGGCTACTTCCTCCTTGAACACTTATTACTCTCATTTTCCTTCCAACCTTTTGTTCCTTTGCCTTCATTGGATTTACACTTCCACATTAAACCCTACTCACATACCCCTTTATTTTAATTTCAAGCTTCTGTATACCACTTTCATGAACTATTTCTTTCTTTCTTTTGATTTCATACTTGTGGTATCTATTTATTCATAAACTTCTCTTTTTTTTTTTCGAAGCATCAAAGATTTACAAGAGCTTTTGAGGTATGGGGTCTCACGATTTTACCCCCTTTCATTATTGATATCCCACCCCCAACTTAATATTTTATCATCACTCTCAATACTCAAGGAGGAATGGGTTGAAAAGGAGTCATTTTAATGAATGGATTCAGGTTATAATGCGGAGGCCAACAAAAAGGCTATAAGGCTCAAAATGGGATACTAGTGATAATTATAATGCGCAGGTCGGCTGAAAAAGAGGCTAGAAAGGTTTTATTACTATTCAAAGAAAGCCTAAGATCACTTCTCTAACTCAGCATACATATTATAGAGCAACAAAGAACCAACCGCGCAAGTTCTAGATAGCAGCAATGAACACAAGACTTATACAACAACGCTCACACACACTGGCACATCACTGTTTGGCTAATATAGTTCACAACTTTGGAGTGCGCACTTAGTGACTCGGGGCTTTCCTTGTGTCTAAAATCACAATTCTAAGTAGCCCTAGAGTTACTGAGCGAGCCTCAACTTCACTAGATTGATTTGGTTCCAGGGTTCTATTCTTCACTTATGGTTTCATACTTGTTTGTTCATCTACATACCATCCTGGTCAATGCACTTTATATTTAACAGCCTGGTTCTACTATTACGCCCTTGAAAAAGAACCCGACAAAAGAAAAAACAAGGGGATTTTTGTTGCTACTTTATTGCTAACTAATTAATTACTAACTATTTAATTTTAACATTTACAACAACATATATATACATCCCAAAAAATCATCACTATTATATCGAATCTCACAAGTTCACAATTCAGTTAATATATACAGACCAAATGAAAAGCAAGGATACCACCCCCAACTTGAGAACATGCATTGTCCCCAATGCAATAAAAATACAAACTAAAGGACAAAGGGGCTCCCTGGTTGCGCAGTTGCTCGAAGAGAGTAGCCTATTGTGCTGCCGGTGCTGGTGGAGAAGAAAGAGTGCGGTCGGAAGCTGGTGGGGGAGCTGCTGAGCTGCTACTGCCATCACCTGTCGAAGGAAGTCTCCTTGCAGCCTTGTCAATCAACGAGCGCTCAAGGGCAGCTTCAATATCTGCCCGCTCCTGTTCATCTTCTGCTGTTGGGAGTACAATTCCTTTACCTTTATCCTTTGCAGCCGGAATTGCACTCTCCTCAAGTTCTTCATTATCCTCCTCGGAATCTTCCAAGTCATAATCTGATGACGCTGCTTCTGATGTCTCTTCATCAGTGGAGGCAATGTGAACTGGAGCAGCAGAAGACTGCGACACTTTGGCAGTTGGCAGGGGTATGTCCGTCAGCAATGTCGAAAAATCAAGGCCCAAATCAGTCTGGCTCAGCACTCGGTTTACCCGCGTTGGGAAGGAGTGAAGAAATGTCGAACTCTGGATTTTGCATTTTCTGAAGGTCGGTCTTTAGTTGCTTTACTTCTTCCTCTAATTGGAGTATACCGTTAACCCTTGATTCAAGCTTGGACAACCTCTCTCCGAATTCATTTTGTTGTTTCAACAGTGGAGTCACAGCTTGTTTAATCAGGGTAGGCAATTCTTTCAAGAGTTGGTCTAATTTGGAGTTGGTGTGTTGCACAATTAGACCCATTCTTGCAAGTGTCAGCATGTGGGCTGCTGGTGGGCCTGTAGGAGCTGAAGATGCTGGTGCTGCTGCCGCAGATGAAGATGCAGGGTCTTGGGGAGCTAAGAGGTTCTGAGCATCAATTTCTTCTATTGTGGTAGGGGCCGATGTATCA
Organism: Nicotiana obtusifolia; assembly: GCA_002018475.1. Classification (NCBI taxonomy): domain Eukaryota; kingdom Viridiplantae; phylum Streptophyta; class Magnoliopsida; order Solanales; family Solanaceae; genus Nicotiana; species Nicotiana obtusifolia. Next base: position 101,357 of record MCJB01048689.1, read on the forward strand.
CTAATACGAGTGATATCAATATCCCTCGTAGATTTTCCCAGTCTGTCTTGGTGAGGCAGGAATGGGACATCCACCTCTTGGCACAATGTGGTTATCAGACTCGGGAAAGGAAGTGATGTAGCCTGTTGAATTGCCCTGATCCCGATCTCCTAGAATATTAGGCTTCCCACATCTATTGCGACCCCCTTCATAATGCAAGCAATGAGAAGGGCCTTCTCAATGCTAATTTCCGTTTTGTTCCTTGAGGGTACGATGTGGGAAGTGATGAAACTGAGGCAATATTTGGCTTCCCTTGTGAGATCTTCCTTATAAAATTTTCTTCCAGAGTTTATCCAGGCTGGGACCCCTTTAGCAATTGTGGATGCTATCCACCCCCTCTCGTGCTCCCTGTTGGAAAACCGTGCATCATATTCCGCTGTGTCCGCTACCCAGTTAGGGAAGAAGAGCTCGTTGATGTGGTTGCTGTCGCAGAAGACAACCTTCCCCCTCACCTGGACAATGCCAGTGAATAATCTGTTGCTCTTGTGGTAGGGAGTTCTTGACGCCCCATACGACGCATAAAACTCCCGGACCATTGTTTCATTGTATTCCTTTTGGTCAGTGGTGAAGTACTCCCAGTTTCTTCTTTTTATGATCTCCAGGATATGTGGATAGTGTTCTGGGAGTCCGTTCACGCTCAGCTTCTTTTCAGGCAAAATTTTCCTCTTTTAAAGTGCCTTCCGGAATAGAGTTCTAGAACCTTCAACTTCAAACCGAAGCTGAAGGTCATCACCCTTTTTCCTTCGCGCTTCTGCTTCTAAGTCTACTTCCGGCAGACAGTCCTCCTCTTCAGACTGGGAGGTACTCTGTCTGATTGTATCTCTCTTAGCCCTCTTGGCTTGTTCAGCTAGTTGAGTGGTCAAAGGCCTTTTTCCTCTTGTGTTCTTCTTGGCCATATCTGCATATATAGTATATGTGAGTGGCAGTATCAATGTGCGATAAACAACCAAACAAGAAAGGTAAGCAATGATATTTAAAAAAAATGCGGTGTGCTCTGCGGTCGCAGAATAGGATCTGCGATCGCAGAATCATCGCATTTGGCATTCCTTTTTGAGAGAAAGGTTCTGTGTGGGTATGCGATGAGTCTGCGATTCGCAGATTAAGAATGCGATCGCAGACTCACCAAATAACCTTCGCTTGTTTTGCCTAAAGTGCTGGGGGTGTATGCGATGGGTATGCGGTTCGCAGACCCACTCTGCGATCGCAGATCCATCGCGGAACTCATCTTGCTCAGCAGCTAGGGTTTGTGAGATGCGACTGATATGCGATCCACATCTTGCATATGTGGATCGCAAAATTCATGACATCCCCCATAATAAGCATGTACAACTTTGTTTAACTGACCCCATTGATAAATTAAATCTACAACTTGCCATCTTCACAAAAAGATTTGACCTTTAACATGAAACCAACAAAACTAGGGTTTAAAAATTACAACTTGACATCTCAGAGGGAGTTTTCATACCTGTAAGTAGATGATTAGATGTAAAGTAGGTGAACTACTTTGCCGGAGTTGGTATATTCCGATGAGAGAAAGCCGGAATCTTTTGCTCTGAACTTCGGCGGAACTGTTTGTTTGATAGTGATGAACTTAGGTTTTTATTTTTCTTTTCCTTTTTTTTTATATGGTTAGGCTAAAGGGGAAATTAGCGAAATTGAGTCATTGAAGGAAACACGTACCTGATGGATTAGCAACAAAAAATGTGGTCCACATAATGAAATGCGAACCGCAGAATGATCATATTCTTGGTCACATCATGAGCCAAATTCTCTGGACCTGTCTGCGAAGGCAATGCGGTTCGCATAATTGAAATGCGAACCGCAGAATTACTAACCCCTTGTCGCATTTTCAACTGAGATATGGGCCAATTTCTCTGTGGCTGTCTGCGGTATAAATGCGACTCGCAGAGTGCAAATGCGATCGCAGATTTTGTGATCTTCCTCGCATTTTGTTGCTTCTGTTTTTGCTCAACTCTCTGCCTCACTTTGCGATGCAAATGCGTTTCTCATAGATGAAATGCGATAGCATTTGTTTAGCATTCTTCTCTGCGACAGTTTATGCAATTGTAATCACTTTGCTCACTTTGTGTTCGCTTCACAACTCTTGTATCTAAAAATAATCCTTTAACCCAAACTAAGAACACACGTGAATACTAAGTAAGGAAAGAGAGAAAAAGAAAAGAAAAATAATTTAAACAACTAAAAATAATGAATACCACACATGGGTTGCCTCCCATGAAGCGCTTGATTTAACGTCGCGGCACGACGATGCTAAGATGCATCTGCAATCACTCGGTAGGTGGTACATTATCGTCTTGTAAGGCCAGCTGCTCTATGACATGCTTTTCACCACTTGTACCCAGATAGTGTTTCAGTCTCTGTCCGTTCACTTTGAAAGTTCGGAGTCCATCCTCCGGTGCCAATTCAACAGCCCCAAACGGAGAGACATTTATAACTTTGAAAGGCCCCGACCATTTGGATTTCAACTTTCCTGGAAACAGTTTCAGCCTTGAGTTAAATAACAACACAAGGTCCCCCACGTTGAACTCTCTCTTTAAGATCTTGGAGTCATGAACGAACTTCATTCGTTCTTTGTAGACCACTGCACTCTCATATGCATGGAATCTGAATTCCTCCATCTCATTCAACTGAGCGAGCCTTAAGGCTCCGGCCTCAGCCCAATTCATGTTTAATCTTTTTAATGCCCAAAGAGCTTTATGCTCGAGTTCAACGGGTAGATGACATGCTTTTCCGAAGACTAACCGATATGGTGATGTGCCAATCGGCGTCTTATAAGCGGTACGATAAGCCCAAAGAGCGTCATCTAGCTTCCTTGACCAATCAGTTATGTTGGCATTTACGGTCTTAGCAAGTATACTCTTGATTTCTCTGTTTGAGACTTCTACTTGCTCACTTGATTGTGGATGATAAGGCGTGGCCACCTTATGCTTGACCCCATATTTGTCGAGGAGACTTTTAAATACTCGGTTACAAAAATGAGAACCTCCGTCACTGATTATGGCTCTTAGAGTGCCGAACCTGGTGAAAATATTCTTCTTTAAGAACGAGGTTACACTCCTAGCTTCATTATTTGGCAAGGAAACGGCTTCCACCCACTTTGACACGTAATCAACAGCCACTAGTATGTATTTCATCCCACATGAGCTAATGAAAGGTCCCATGAAGTCAATATCCAAAACATCGAACACTTCAATTTCCATAATGAATTTCATAGGCATTTCATGCCTCTTTGATATCGGGCCTTGGCGTTGGCATTGGTCGCAAGACTTGACCAACTGATTAGCATCTTGGTAAATTGTGGGCCAGTAGTATCCACATTCTAATACCTTTGCAGCTGTGCGGTTGCCCCCATGATGACCCCCAACTGGCGAATCATGACATGCTTTCAAGATCGGTGTCATCTCTTCCTCCGGAACACACCTTCGAATGATGTTGTCCGCGCACACACAGAATAAGAATGGTTCCTCCCAATAATAATTACGAGAGTCCCTCAAGAGCTTTTTCTTCTGGTACGATTCCAATCCTTCCGGAACGAAATCACTAACAATGTAGTTAGCGATATCAGCATACCATGGCGCCATTGAACTTGATATCATCAATATTTTCTCATCTGGAAAGGAATCATTGATCTGCTTCTTCCAATCTAGAAAGATGATCTGCTACTTGGTTTTGGGTGCCTTTACGGTCCAAAACTTCAAAGTCAAACTCTTGTAGTAGCAGTACCCATCGGATGGGTCGAGGTTTAGCATCCTTCTTCGCCATTAAATAACGAAGAGCAGCGTGATCAGTATATACAATCACTTTGGAGCCCAATAGATATGCATGGAACTTCTCAAAAGCATAAACAATTGCTAACAGTTCCTGCTCCGTTACGGTGTAGTTCATTTGTGCTCCATTCAGCGTCTTGCTAGCATAATAAACCGGATGAAGAATTTTGTTGTGCCTCTTCCCCAACATCACCCCAATAGGTACTCCGCTAGTATTACACA
>MCJB01048690.1:0-47974 GCA_002018475.1 Nicotiana obtusifolia
CCATGATACTTTGTATGTTCCAAAAGAATTCTGTATCAGGTTCAGGGTATGTATCTGTTGTATCTTTGGGTTGGATCATTTGGCAAGAAAAAATGGTTTTATTGGGTTTTTTGAGGTGGGAATGGTCGAAGCTTATGCAAACGGTTTTGTCATTTCGTTTGGTAAAGGTTGGTTCACCAGAGTGTAAGGATTCCTCTGATTCTCTCAATTTTTCATAATTTGTTATTCAGGAATCAGGAAGAATTTTGACAAGCTCATCTCTTGAAATTTGTCTGGGTATTTGGGTGCACATGGTATTTCCTTTTGTGGCATCTATGTTTAGGAGAAGAGCGTTTTCTCCTCCGGGAAGACAGAGATCCATGGCGTGATTTTGGACTCGCCATGCCATTTGGTGGTGAAGGGTAGCTTGTATGGAATCTTTGGCTTGAGGGGCTCCTTGGATTTGGACTTGGATTTTAAGAGCTTCGGTTAAGTAAGGATCATAGAGGGACATATTGAAGTTTGGAAAGATTGTTATGAAAACAGTCCCGGCATTCAAGGTGACTTCGGTAGTACCTAAGTTTGCATGTTGGTACTACAAATATCTGGTATCGAGAAGAGAAAGGCGAGCTACCACCGGCTGACCTTTTCTTCCGTAATAGGTTAAGGCAATTCTGATTGCACCAAAATGGATATGGGTAAACCCATGCTCTCTCCATTGCCTAGGGAAATCGTCTGGAATTTGGAGGGTGATAAATTGTTCTTCTCTGGTGGCGAGGATGGGATGCTGGTCAAGTTTTGACGCCGCAACGTATTCTTTAACTCCTTTTGGTCAATATTGGACAAGGGAACGTATTTGGGTCCATGGTGCAAAGGATTTTTTGGCAAAGGCTGAGTAGGGATTTATAAGGGGTACTTCGGTGGAAGACACTTTTTGTTCGTCTGGTAATATATCGACTTCATAGAGGTAGTCATATTTTTTGGAAAGGGTTTTATACAGAGTAGGGGACATATTCATTTTAGCTAAGGAAGACGAAGATGGAAAAGACTCACACATATATAGTAAATTGTTCCTCCCTCCGAAAGGATGGGCTGGCTCTGATACCACAGTATAAGGAACAGAGAAAGAGACTCCGTGAAAGTAAGCCTAATCGTAGGAACGGCACCACAGTACAAAGAACAAAGCAAGAGACTCGAGGAAAGCAAGCTTAATCATAGGTATGAAAATTTCCCTACAAAAAGGGGCTGGCTTCAACAACCCATAAGGGACGGCTTGCCAAGCTACACAAACAGCTAATTTGTTTATAGTCGCAAAAGTTTTCCTACAAAAGGGGCTGGCTTCAATAACCCATTCAGGGACGGCTTGCCAAGCTACACACTCAGAAAACTTTTGTACTATAACCAACGTTAGCTGTTCATAACTCGGGAAACTTTCGCACTACAACAAGCTAACTTTCAAAGAGTACACTTACTCTATTTTCATACATGGACCGGCCTTTCCATCAATTCGAAAGGAAGAACATGAAGGAAATTTAGCAAGAACTCAATGTAATATATATCACAAAGGATTTACAAAGGGTGGATGAAAACTACAAGAAAATTCTAGGATGACTCTAAGGTTTTTCAAGATGATTTTCTGATTTTTTACAAGGCAATTTTTCGATGATTACAAGATGATCCTACAACTACTACATGCCCTCCTTTATATAGGACTAGGAGGTTATTACAAGACAAACATTCTAGATAAAGCAAACCTATCTTACATGGCAAACTTATCTACAAGCGGGTCCTTCTTGGCATGTGAAGGACTTTAGACAAAGCCACTAAAAACACTTGAAAGCATGTGAACGGGTTGAAATATACATGGTGTAGCATGTGAAAGCATGTGACGCCATGTGACTCCATTGTGTTGCATGTGAAGAAGCATGTGGAGGCATGTGAAAGCATGTGAAATCAAGGTGAAATGGGGCCCGCATAGTATGGAAAGATGTGGAAATTTGTCTAGGCATGGGTAGGATATGTTTTGAGAGTTTTTGGATGATTATGGTAGGAAAACAACAAGAAGTAGGGCCCGGCTAGTTATGGAAAGATGTGGGAATTTGTTTTGGCATGGGGAGGATATTTTTGAGGATTTTTTGATAGGTAATGGAGGATTAAGGTGGGATTAGCAAGGATTAAGGAAATTATCCTTTATCGATCACTGAATTGCCTTCCAGGCATCTTTTCGAGGACCTTGTGNCAAAAAGGGGGCTGGCTCTTGCCAAGCTACACCAAGGGGCTGGCTCTTGCCAAGCTACACCAAGGGGCTGGCTCTTGCCAAGCTACACAAACAGTTAATTTGTTTATAGTCGCAAAAGTTTTCCTACAAAGGGGGCTGGCTTCAACCTTGCCAAGCTACACAACTCAGAAAACTTTTGTACTATAACCAACGTTAGCTGTTCATAACTCAGAAAACTTTTGCACTACAATAAGCTAACTTTCAAAGAGTACACTTACTTTATTTTCATACATGGACCGGCGTTTCCATCCATTCGAAAGAAAGAACAAGAGGGAAATTTAGAAAGAACTCATATGTAATATAACACAAGAGATTTACAAAGATTACAAGATAAATTTCTGATGATCCTACAACTACTACAAGCCCCCCTTTATATAGGACTAGGAGGTTATTACAAGACAAACATTCTAGATAAAGCAAACCTATCTTACATGGCAAACTTATTTACAAGCGGGTCCTTCTTGGCATGTGAAGGACTTTAGGAAAACCACTAAAAACCCTTGAAACCATGTGAACGGGTTGAAATATACATGGTGTAGCATGTGAAAGCATGTGACGCCATGTGACTGCATTGTGTTGCATGTGAAGAAGCATGTGGAGGCATGTGAAAGCATGTGAAAACAAGGTGAAATGGGGCCCGCATAGCATGGAAAGATGTAGGAATTTGTCTTGGCATGGGTAGGATATTTTTGAGGATTTTTTGATAGGTAATGGAGGATTAAGGTGAGATTAGCAAGGATTAAGGTTATTATCCTTTATCGATCACTGAATTGCCTTCCAGGCATCTTTTCGAAGAACTTGTGAAGTAGTGTCTGGAACTTGACGGTTCTTTCCTGCTATGTTCCTTTCCCTCCGGACTGAGAGATCTAATCCGTAGCCTTAATCTGGAAATATCATTAGTGATTTTCTCTCGGATGACTTCATAGGGTATTTGATATTCTTTTGCTGCTTCTCGGACTCTTTCCCAGTGAGGATGGGTACTGGTATAATTCCAGCTTGCCCATTCTTTTGGCCATATCTCTTTTGGGATGCATTTATTTTGCTGGAAAATGATTCTTTGTGCCTCGCTATATTCTTCTTCCATGGATAAAATGGACACGGGAAATTTCCACCAAAATGATGCCTCTGCTTGCGCCTGGACTTTTCCATTAATGATCTTCACTGGCCTATGAAACATGAATATTTTTGCTGCGTAGGAATCATTGAAACATTTAGTCCAATATCTTCTAGGCTTGAACAATAATAAAAATATTCTGAGCGCTGGTGCAATGGCATCAAAATCCTTGAAGACGTTGCATTTGAATTCCATGAAAATATAATACTGATGACATAGGTACCAGAAAAACCATAATAATTCTTGTGGGAAATCCTTGGCTTGAGCGATGAATATATGGCAGAACGGATATTCTGGATTGACACCATAAGGCTTGAGAATTGATCCTCCATATTGCCGGAAAACTTGAAGCTCATAATAAGTTCTTCTTTCCATAATAATTGATGGATCAAAGGGATCCATGAGGTTGAACAGCTCCGGTGGATGATCTGTCGGCTTCAATGAACTAGTTCCAAGTGAAAACATAAAGATGTGGCTGTTTGGCTTAAGTTTTGCTGGGGAAAATCTTTTTGAGAATTCCTCCGGTCGGGATAGAAAATCTGCGAGAATATTATCCTTTCCTTTCAGGTGCTTAACTTGAAACTTGTATGGAGAGAACCACTGAGCCCATCTGAGAATCTGAGGATTGGGGATAATTTTCGAATTTATCTGGATTATTTTTGGGAAAGCCTTCATATCCATTTCCACTAGAAATTCTGTATGGATAAGGAAGAAATTGAATTTCTTGATTCCATTCTTTACTGCAAGAATTTCCTTGAAGGTGGAATGATAATGTTGCTCGGCATCCTTATACTTTCCACTGGCATATCCGCATATTTTTCGCTGGCCATCTTTTTCTTCAAATAGAACAGCACTCCAATATTCATGGCTGGCATCAGTTTGCAGTATCTTCTTCCCATCTGAAGGGATGTAGAGAGACCTGACATTTTTACATATCTCCTTTATTTTTCTGACTGCTTCATCCTGTTTCTCTCCCCATGATGTTGCATTTTTCTTGAGCATTTCTGTGAGTGGTGAAATGTATGTAGAGATATTTGGGATGAAATCTCTAACATAATTGATGACACCCAAGAACTGTTGGATCTGCTTTGTTGTGAAGTTGGTAGAACTACGAGTTCCTTGTGATGTCATTTGGGTTGACCAATGCCCCAGCAGCATTCATGCACTTGATGAACAGTGTATTCCATCCCTATCTTGATTCATTCGTTATTGTGTTTATTGACGACATCTTGGTATACTCCTAGTCGGGAGGATAACGAGCAGTACCTGAGGATCATGCTCCAGACCTTGAGGGAAAAGAAGTTGTATGCAAAATTTTCAAAGTGTGAATTCTAGCTTGATTCGGAGGCATTTTTGGGTCATGTCGTGTCGAGTTAAGGGATCAAGGTAGATCCGAAGATGATTGAAGAAGTGCAGAGTTGGCCGAGACCATCGTTAGCTATTGATATTCGGTGTTTTCTTGGTTTGGCAGGGTATTACCGCCATTTTGTAGAGGGTTTCTCATCTATTGCTGCACCTATGACCAAATTGACTCAGAAGAGTGCTCCATTCAGATGCACTGAGGAGTGTGAGGAGAGCTTTTGAAAGCTCTTGACTACTTTGATTACAGCCCCAGTATTGGTGTTGCCTACGGATTTGAGGTCTTACACTGTGTACTGCAATGCGTCACGTGGGGGCCTCGGCACGGTATTGATGCAAGAAGGTAGGGCGATTGCCTACGCATCTAGACAGCTAAAGGTTCATGAGAAGAATTATCCCGTCCATGACTTGGAATTAGCAGTTATTGTTCATGCCTTGAAGATTTGGCGGCACTATTTGCACAGTGTCCCTTGTGAGGTCTGTACCGACCACCGGAGTCTACAACATCTATTCAAACAGAAGGATCTTAACTTGCGGCAATAAAGGTGGTTAGAATTGCTTAAGAACTATGATATCACTATTCGATATCATCCCGAAAAGGCCAATATAGTGGTCGATGCCTTGAGTTGAAAGGCGGAGAGCTTGGACAGTTTAGCATATCTACTGGCAGTGGAGAGGCCATTAAAGTTGGTTCTTCAGGCCTTGGCCAACCAGTTTGTTAGATTGGATATTTTAGAGTCGAGTCGAGTTCCGGCTTGCGTGGTTTCTCGGTCTTCTCTATATGATCGCATCAGAGAGTGTCAGTATGACGACCCCCATTTCCTTGTACTTAAGGACACGGTGCAGCATGGCGATGCCAAGGAAGTGTCTATCGGAGATGATGGTGTGTTGCGAATGCAAGGCCAATTATGTGTGCCCAATGTGGATAAGCTATGTGAGTTGATTCTTCAGGAGGGCCACAGTTCACGGTACTCCATTCATTCAGGTGCTGCTAAAATGTATCAGGATTTGAGGTAGCACTATTGGTGGAGGAGAATGAAGAAAGGCATAGTAGAGTATGTAGCTCGGTGCCTAAATTAATTAGCAGGTAAAGTATGAGCACTAGAGGCCAACTGGGCTGCTTTAGAGGCTTGAGATTCCTGAGTGGAAATGGGAGCGAGTTACCATGGATTTCGTTATTGGGCTTCCACAGACTCAGAAGAAATTTGACGTAGTATGGGTGATTGTGGACAAGTTGACCAAGTCGGCTCATTTCATTCTGGTGGTGACTACTTATTCAACAGAGCAGCTAGGCTCAGATCTACATTCGTGAGATTGTCCGACTTAATGGTATGCCAGTATCCATCATCTCTAAGCGGGGTACGCAATTTACATCGCGCTTTTGGAGAGCCGTACAGCATGAGTTAGGCACACAGGTTGAGTTGAATACAGCATTCTGCCCTCAGACGGATGGGCAATCCAAGCCGCTATTCAGATATTGTAGGATATGCTTTGTGCCTGTGTCATGGAGTTCGGGGGTTCTTGGGATCAATTGTTGCCGCTTGCGAAGTCTGCCTACAACAACAGCTACCAGTCGAGTATTCAGATAGCTCCTTATGAGGCCCTATATGGGAGACGGTGTCGTTCCCTAGTTGGTTGGTTTGAGCCGAAAGAGGCTAAGTTATTAGGCACGGATCTGGTTCGAGATGCCTTGGAGAAGGTCAAGTTGATCTAGGATCGGCTACGTATAGTCCAATCTAGACAGAAGAGCTATGTGGATCGAAAGGTTTGTGATGTTGCATTCATGGTTGGAGAGCCGGTCTTGCTTCGAGTTTCGCACACGAAGGGTGTTATGAGGTTCGAGAAGAGGGGTAAGTTGAGCCCTAGGTATATCGGACCTTTTGAGATTCTTCAGAGGATTGATGAGGTGGCCTACAAGCTCGCATTGCCACCTAACCTAGCTGCAGTTCATCCAGTATTCCATGTTTCTATGCTCCGGAAGTATCACGGTGATCCGTCCCTTGTGTTAGATTTCAGCTCAGTCCAATTGAACAAGGATTTGTCTTATGTTGAGGAGCCAGTGGCCATCTTGGACAAGCAGGCCCAAAAGTTGAGGTCAAAGAGCATTGCTTCATTGAAGGTTCAGTGGAGGGGTCAACCAGTCGAGGAGGCAACTTGGGAGACCATGCATGATATGCATAGCCGTTATCCTCATCTTTTCACCACTTCAGGTATGTCTCTATACTCGTTCGAGGACGAACGTTTGTTTAAGAGGGGGAGGATGTAATGACCCGGTCGGTCATTTTGAGTATTTTAGCCTCGTTCCCCTATTTATTACCTGTTATATGTTATATTGTGGTTATATGACTTTTCGGGGTGGTTGGTTTTGGTTTCGGATGAGTTTCAGAGTGAAATGGGACACTTAGTCCATAAGTTAGAGGCTTAAGTTGAAAGAGTTGACCAAGTTTGACCTTTGTGTAGATGACTTCGAAATGGAATTTTGATGGTTTCAATAGCTCCGTATGGTGATTTTGGACTTAGGAGTGTGTCCGGATATTGATTTGGAGGTCTGTAGGTCGTATCGGCTTGAATTGGCGAAAAGTTTAAAGGTTTGAAAGGTTCAGAAGTTTGATCGGGAGTTGATTTTATGGATATCGGGGACGGATTCTGATTCCGGAAGTTGGAATAGGTCCGTCATGTCATTTATGACTTGTGTGCAAAATTTAAGGTCAATCAGAGTCATTTTGGTATTAGTCAGCGTTAGTTTTGGAAGTCGGATATTCATAGTTTCAATAGGCTTGAATTGGGTAACGATTCGTATAGTTGATGTTGTTGGATGTGATTTTTGGCCTCGAGTAGGTCCGTTATGTGTTTTGGAACTTATTGGTATATTCGGACGGTGTCTCGGGGGCCCCGAGTGTGAATCGGATTGAAATCGGACTAATTTTGGACTTAGTTGTTTGCTGAAACTTCAGCTGCTCTAGTGTCATCGCGCCTGCGGTAGGAGTGGCCGTAGGTTGGGACTCGCTAGTGCGAGTGAAGTTTCGCAGAAGCAGAAAGGGCTAGCCAAGTCCAGGGTCGTAGGTACGGACACCTGGGCGCAGATGCGCATCTACAAGCGCGGCATTGCTTTCGCAGAAGCGGAGCTAGGAAGAACTTGTGAAGGACCGCAGGTGCGGTCGAATCTCCTCATAAGCGGGCTAGCAGAAGCGAACAATTTTCCGCAAAAGCGAAGGGGGCTGGGCATAAGTGAGGACCGCACCTACGATTGAAAGTTCGCAGGTGCGGAGCAGATGCAGCTGATGGCTCGGAGATGCGAGATCACTGGGCAGAAAAGGGTGTGTTTGAGGGTTTAAGTTCATTCTTCATCTTTTGACCTTGAGAGCTCGGTTTGTGGCTATTTTTAGAGGAATTTTTAAGGAAATCATTGGGGTAAGTGATTTTAACTCAGATTTGGCTATTATACATGAATCTATTGTTATTTTTCTCATTTAATTAGTTATTTGAGTAGGAAAATTTGGGGAAAATTTGTGAAACTTCATAAACCGAATTTTGAGGATTTGAAAGGCGATTTGAGGTTGGATTCGAGGAATTATTGTATGGTTGGGATCGTTATCAAATGGGAGCCCAGGGCTGACTTTGTGAGTTGACTTTTTGTTTTTCTTTAAACATTGCAACTTTATTGGTCGATGAATGGAAGTGCGAAGTGGTCCTTGCGAGTTGCCTTGTTGAGCCTTCTATAATTGATGCAGACTCTCCATCCCGTAACAGTGCGAGTGGGGATTAGCTCATTCTTCTCGTTCTCAACTACAGTCATTCCTCCCTTTTTGGGCACACATTGAACCGGGCTTACCCAATTGCTATCAGAAATAGGAAAAATGATACCTGCATCGAGCAACTTGATTACTTCCTTTTTCACCACCTCTTTCATGATGGGGATTTAATCTCCTTTGCTGCTCCACACTGGGGCGGTGTCCGTCCTCTAAAAAGATTTTATGCATGGAAAATGATGGACTAATACCCTTGATGTCAGCTATAGTCCACCCAATGGCCTTTTTATACTCACGGAGGACTCTGAACGATTTTTCTTCTTGAGTGCTGGTCAAGCTGGATGAAATAATCACTGGCAGTGTCTCAGAGTTCCCCAAATAAGCATAGCGCAGATGCGCTGGAAGTGGCTTGAGTTCTAGCCTTGGAGCCTCCTTAGATGGCCTTGGAAGGGTCAGAGTGATAGGCCTTTCCAATTCGTCAAATTTTTTAAACCCTTGGACATAACTACAGGACATATCTAGTACTTGCTCAATTTCTCCCATCGTTTCATCTTCACTATTTTCCACATCCCCAATCAATACTCGTTCAACAGGATCTACAAGGCTCATATAGGGCACTAATGATGTGGAATCTCATGGATAATTCTTCATAGTGGGCTGGCAACCTGAGCGCTTTATAAACATTGAATACCTCTACTCGGTCACCTACTCTCATCGTCATCTTTCCTTCACAAACATCAATAATAGCTCGGCCTGTGGCTAAGAATGGACGCCCTAAAATAAATGGGACTTCCTGATCGAGCTCGTAGTCCAGGATAATGAAATTAGCAGGGAATATGAAAGAACCCACTTGAACTAGCACATCTTCAATCACTCCCTCAGGATGAGCAAGGGAGCGATCAGCTAACTGTAAGATAACTGTTGTTGGGCGTGGATCACCTAACCCCAACTGTCTGAACACCGATAGCGGCATCAAATTGATGCTTGCTCCAAGATCACATAAAGCTCTCCCAACAACATGTTTACCAATCGAGATTTGGATAGTGAAACTACCTGGATCCTTCAATTTCTGAGGCAACTTACCTTTAATTCTGGAACTGCACTCCTCAGTGAGTGCCACAGTCTCGAACTCGGTTAGCCTCCTTTTATTTGCCACAATGTCCTTGATGTACTTTGCATATTTGGGTACTTCTTGTAAGATGTCAACCAATGGAATATTAATTTGCACCTGCTTCAAGATATCCTTTTATATGCGGCATTATCTCTTAATTTCTGCAATCTTTGAGGGAATGGAGGTGGTGGCCTTGCAACCAATTGTGGGGTTTGCTCAGCCACCGCCTCTCCAGCTGGCTTCTCTGGCTCCTTAGCTTTCTCTGATGTTGATTCTATAGTGGTTGGCCTCTCATTAAAAATCACCTGTTTCCTCTTTTTAGACTGAACTTCTTCTAGTTGTCTCTCATTCCTCAACGACACCGCATTAAGGGCCGCCCTAGGATTTGCTTCAGTGTCACTTAGAAGAGCTCCAGCTGGTCTAGTGTTTTGAGAACCGGCAAGCTGTCCCATTTGACGCTCCAAATTTCTCACTGTTGTGGTGAGGGCTTGATATTCGATCCTGAACTGTTTATTGTCAAGCAACAACTACTTCAACAATTTATTCCCATTCTCTTCTACCTGTTGAGGTTGCTTCTGAGGTTGATTGAAATTTCCTTGGGGTCTATAATGATTCTGATTCGACTGATTTCCACCCCATGAGAAGTTGGGATGATTCTTTTGGGTTATAAGTGTTCCCATATTGGGCATTCTGATTCATTGGACCCCTGCTCTGCTGTCCCACATAGTATATAGATTCAGGATTCGTGGGGCACATGTCACTCATATGGTTGTCACCACATAGTTCGCAGCAAAGAGACATTTGTTGTACATGTTGCATCTATTGTGCCTGTTGCATTGTCATTCAATTCATCTGGTTTGCCAATTTTGCTATCTCAGCTCTCATGGCCGAGAAGTCATCAAGCTCAATCAACCCGGCTGCCTTCTATTTAATTTCCTTGCGTGAATCCCCATCTCCTTGCCAGTTATGATCATTAGTAGTGAAGTTATTCAGCAAGAGTTGAATTTCGCTATATGGTTTCGCCATGCAAGTACCTCCACAAGCTGAGTCAAGATTCATCTTTGAGGCCTCATCTAACCCATCAACAAAAGTGTGTCCCAATACCTCATCGGTCTGACAATGATGCGGGCAATCGCTGAGCAACTTCTTGTATCTTTCCCAGGCTTGACGAAGTGTCTCTCCATCCCGTTGTTCGAACCCAAGAATTTGACTCCTCAATGACTTTGTCTTCTTGGTGGGGAAAAATTTGATTAAGAATTTCCTTGCTAGATCGTCCCAAGTGTGGATTGAGTTTGCGGGCTCTTTCTGCAACCATTCCTTCACTTCCCCCAGCAGTGAAAAGGGAAACAGTGTCAGCCTGACATAATCCTTGGAAATATTCAGATAATTGTAGGTATCCGTGATTTCCAAGAAATTTTGAATGTGCCTTTGCGGATCTTCATGAGATAGACCCACATATTGCCTTGTGGACTGAATCAGCTGTACCATGTACTGTTTGAGTTTAAAATGCCCTGTGATCTCAGGTTTCACAATAGCCTGAGTCATATTAGATTGGGCCTTGCAGCTTCTATCACCGCACGTTCTGCATTACCTACCATCTCTATTGGCTGTGGTTGAACTACGATGTCTAACTCTCTTTCTATTTTAGTTCTAGCTTCGACCTCTCTCCTCATTCTGTGAAGTGTCCGTTCCATTTCAGGATCAAAAGGAAGGAGATTGTTTGCACTTCTACTCCTCCGCATTCAAGAGAAGAGCCTGTATTAACACAAACAAGGTAGACTAATAAGTAAAACTTGAACAAATAACTAAAGAAAGCTTAAGTCGGCAAAGTAGCTAATTTTTAAGTCCCCGGCAACAGTGCCAAAAACTTGTTGCTCCCAAACACACACGCAAGTATACGTGGCCGACAAGTAATATAGGATTTGGAAGTCCAGATATCGTATCCACAAGGACTTATATCAACTACTCACTAACATACCAATATTGTTATTCCGTCAAGCTAAATTCGAGTTCAAGAGTTTAATTATGCTAAACTA
Source organism: Nicotiana obtusifolia (assembly GCA_002018475.1). Lineage (NCBI taxonomy): Eukaryota > Viridiplantae > Streptophyta > Magnoliopsida > Solanales > Solanaceae > Nicotiana > Nicotiana obtusifolia. The sequence continues at coordinate 11,627 of MCJB01048690.1, forward strand.
CAATTCTAAGTAATAACTAAATTATCAAGTAACTAGTTGATTATTGTTTATTCAGTAGAGACAAGTATTCCAGGGTTGTGATCAATTTACCAATCGTATTGTGTTCGATTTAAATCTCCCTTTCATATAATTCACTCATGATTGCTAATTAATCGATAAAATGCTCTCATAGCCTTCTCTCGAGGTACTACTCACCTATTCTCAATAGATTAACGCCTATATTCCTATGAAATCAATCTATTAAGAACGCATTAAGATCACGATATTTAATTAAGCATGGTGATTAGGTATATTCCTATCCTAACCACAAATCCACTCCCCCTAAGGGTTAAGATCAAGCTCTCTTCAACTCTTCTCTAATCTAAACACGGCTTTCCCAAGCATAGCGTAGATAGTAAATAGAACCTAACTGCTGGCCAGACAATTAAGCAATTAAACACAGAATTGAAGAAACAACCATATGTTGGTGAATTATAATCAAGATTAAGTTAACGTTAAACAACAATATTCATGGATAATCACAACCCCAGAACAATGGGTGTTTAGCCGCTCATAATATAATCACACAATTGCATAAGTTTGAATCAATTGGAAATACTAGAAAAAGATGAAGAAAACTGAGAATTCTCCGCTTCCTAGCGATCCCGTGTGTGTTTTTCCTCCAAAGTGGCATCTCTCCCCTCAAAAATAGGTTTAGTCTTGCTTTTATACGTGCTGGGTAGGTCTAGGGCCGAAATAACCTTGTCCCGGGTGAATTTAGACAAAATCACGTCACCCGCGCCAGGCGCCCACCAGGGCGCTCCCTCAAATTGCCATTTTGCCTCCAGCGTCACAGGTGGCGCCAGGCGCTGCCTGTGGCGCCCAGAAGCTCAATTCGTCTGGTTTTGTTTGTTTTGGCTCAAATCTTGCGCGTTTCGCCCCCAATTGCTCCCGACTCATTCCTACACATGAAAACACTTCAAATTAATATAAATCATAGCATTTAGCATAACAATTTCACTAAACAAGAGTCAAATATGAGGCGATATACATAGAAATATATATGCTTTAAGCTAAACATCAGTTATTCACATTCGGTTGCTAGTGTTGAGACTCTTGTACATATTGTGGTTGAGCCATGAGTTATTTATTGTGGAAACACTATTATTGTTGACTTCTTTGACAAGTTGTGGTATTGGTCACTTGAGGTACGATTTGTGATATGTTGTGATATTGATACGCATGCGGTAGTATATGGATTAGGGTTGAAACATATGCGATAAGATAAGGTGGGCTTGATACGCGTGTTGCTAGAAAGGGAACTACTTGAAGCCACGCGGTGTGATAAGGTGGGCTAAAATGTGGGTAGCTATTTCATAAAAATGATTTTTAAAATAAAATGCAAGACTCCCGCTGTGATATAAGGAAAGACTGTGATTTGACATGTGAAATGAGATTCCAAGGCCGTACCTCAGCAGTGACTCTTGTTGATACCTTTCATTTACATCACTTGTGGCTTGTCTACACTGTTTCCTTGTCATTCTTAATATGTTTTTTCTTCCATGATGTATTAATTGCCTTAGTTCAGTGTAGTTATTCTTGTTATATTTCTTCATTGTATCATTTCCATTGTGTTTCATTATCATACTGTCATATACATGTTCAGTTTTCTTATTTATCCAAGTAGGTGTCTTGACCTGAACTTGTCATAACTCTACTGAGGTTAGACTTGATACTTACTTGGTACCGTTATGGTGTACTCATACTACGCTTCTGCACTTTCTTTTGTGCAAATCCAGGTACTTTATACCGGCCTAGGCACCAGTGAGTCGAGCTTGGATCGGATACTTCAAGGTATACCTGTCGGTGCTCACAGGCCTCGGAGTCACCCTTTATCTTGTTCTGTTTCATTTTATATTTTTTTATGGATACAATTATATAGGGATGCTTATTATACTTATGTAGAGCTTGTGACTCGGTATCACCAGATTTTGGGTGTTATGTTTGGTTGTTTATCGGAGTCCTTTTTATGATAGTTATTGGTTTAAATTGAAAGTTTTAATACTATTTCAGGTAAATTATTCATGTATGTTAGGCTTAAATAGTCTTAGAGACTAGGTTCCATCACGACATCCTACGGAGGGAAATTGGTGTCGTGACACCTATAGCCTCTCGCATATAGATATTGATATCTCTATATCGTTCCATAAGACTCTACTAGGCCTTGTCGTGTTTAGTGAGAATCTAGAGCTCTGATACTAACTTGTCACGACCCAAGTTCTCACCAAAGGTTGTGACGGCGCCTAACCTGCTTTCTAGGCAAGCCAACATACATCAACAACCATAGAGTCCAATTATTGGAGAGAGTTGATGAGGTTGCTTATAGACTTGCTTATTCTCCTAGCCTATCCGGGGTACATCTAGCATTTTACGTTTCTATGTTTCGGAGGTATAATAAATATAAGTTATATATTTTAGACTTAAGCACATTGCATCTATATGAGAAGTTAGCATGTGAAGAACAGTCGGTAGCTATATTGGACAGGTAGGTTCAGATGAGGTCAAAGGAGATTGCTTCGGTAAAGGTACTTTGGAAAGAACAACCGAGCTAGGAGGCTACTTGGGAGACTGAGCCAGATATGCGGAGTAAATATCTACATCATTTTAGCAATCTAGGTATATTCTAAACTCATTCGAGGACAAACGTTTGTTTAAGAGATGGAGAATATAACGACCCGACCGGTTGTTTTGGGGTCTAGAACCCCCATTCCCCTATCGGATGCTTTTCGTATATGGTTTTAAGGTTTTATGACTAGAGAGAATGGGTAGTTTGGTTTCCGAGAGGTTCGAGAGTGATTTGGAATAAGAGGCTTAGAATTGGAAGAGTTGACCAAAGAAAAGATTATAGGTAAATGACCCAGGATTGGTGTTTTGAAGGTTCGAATAGGTTTGTATGAGAATTTTGGGCTTGTACGTATGTTGGGTTGGATCTCGGGTGGCCCAGGCTTAATTCGACGCTTCCAATCGAAAGCTAGAATTTTGAACTAAAGAGAATTTGAGATTTTTGGTCTAATGCTTGATTCTTGGTCTTAATGTTGTTTCTAGTATTTTGAACCTTAGGCAAGTTTGTATACAGTATATGGACTTCTTAGGATGATTAGATGGGATTCGGAGGGGGTGGGGGAGGGGGGGCATGGGTTAGTTTCGGGGTAGTTTCATATCACTTTGGGCTAAGTTGAATTGTTGGTTTTCTGATGCTAGGAGTGTGAATCGCGATCAGGTGGAATGAGTCGCGATCACGTAGAATAAGAGGGAGGTGGGAGAGTTTGTGCTTCATGATCATGTGGAGTAGTTCGCGATCGTGTAACTTTGGTGGAAGGTGCATCGTGGTCATGTAGGCTCTTTCGAGATCACGTGGAAGGCTTATGGGGCCAGCGGCTTTGCCCTTCGTGTTCGCGTGTAGAGGGCCACGATCGCATAGCTTGGGTAAGCTAGTGCATCGCAATCGCAGGGGACCTTTCGTGATCACAATTAAAAAATTCGGCCCATGGGTATTTAATGTCCAACTTTAGGAATTTAGCTTATTTTCACCATTTTTGAACCTAGACTTCCGGGAAGAGGCAATTTTTGAGGAGATTTTCACCACAAGCTTGAGTGTAAGTAATTGTTACTTGGATTTGATTATATATCTTGATTCCCTATGAATTTCTACACCTAAAATATGAAATTTAAGAGTGAAATTTAGGATTTTTTTTCTACAACTTATGAAAGTGTATTTTAGAAATTTGAACACCAATTTGGGCTCAGAACTAATCACATATTTGGACTCCTGGAGTTATGGGTCAACAGGTTTGACCTCGGACTCGAGTTTTGACTATGTGGATCCAGGTTGACTTTTTGTTGACTTTCGAGATTTAATTAAAGATTAAAACTTTATTGTTTGAAATTAGTTTCTATGACTTTATTTGACCTTGTTAAGTGTTATTTAATTAGATTTGGATCATTTGTTGAGAAATTCGAAGGAAAAATTATATTTTGCCCAAAAAAATTCGATGAATGAGTTCCCTATCAAAAAAGAATGGTGAATAGGCGGCATCAACAATAATTTATTTTAAATTCATTTTCCAATATCTAGTCATCCATAAATCAAAACTAACATGTTTTAAAAAATTATTTCAACATAGTTACATCTGAAATAACAAATCCTATTTGCAGCTTGCGGATCAAGCAACTATATATGTTTTGATGAGCAACCTTTTTATCCATCTTATCATATTCTTTTGGCAGAATAGCCTAGTAGACTCCTTTACTTTTTCAGGTTTGTCATCCCGGTCCCTATATTCCATGAAATTTTATTCAAACACTTGTACTCGATCAAAATGAATATTTTAAACCCCTCTGACCGTTGACCAAGCTTATGTGGTATTTGTTTTGCTAAGTAGTATGAACTGCATAGTATGCACGCGCAAAGGGAGCGTGAACTTATAATCTAATTTTTCAAAAAAAAAGTCAAATATAATAAATAGAAAAAGAAAAAGAAAAATAGAATAAATAGAAGGTAAAGAGAAAATAACCTAGAAAAGTTACGCTACCCATCACCCCCCTCCCCCGGCTGCGTTCTACCCTGTACCCCTCCTCCATCAAGACCACCGCCACCATTCATATGAAGGAGGTAAATGAGAACTGCAATGGATATAACAATTAGAGTTTTTTTCTTGTTCTTTAAGTTGCGAGTTTACTTGAAGGAAATACAAATTTCAACGAGTCATAAAGAAATTCAAAAATAAAGAATCTGTGGATTGAGTGATTGAACGACTGACATTGAGAGCTAAGAGGCATTGGCGTTGGCGGATAAGTTTGCGGAGAATGGCAATTAAGTCATTAGTGAGAAAACGTCTGATTTTGCTTTTAAACACTTGTTCCGATGAAGGTCAAGATGACGATGATGATAGTGATCAGATTGTAGGAAAAATTGGGATCTCTTTGGAGAGAAAAACCTATGGTTTGAGGAAAAAGTTTGGGATCTCTCTGGTGCCTTATAGTTTCTGCAACCATTTTCTTAACCAGAAAAATTGAATCTAATAGTTTCACAAGCAGTAATTATGGTGAGAAAAAGAGAGATGAAGTTGAAGTAAATGAACTTTTTGGTGAATTTCCTGGATGTTCTGAAAATAGAGAGAATATTGTGAAAGTGCTAAATGGGCGTGGAGGAGAAATACATTTTAGTCGCAAAGAAGAAGATGATGATGTGGATATATGCATCTGACATGGATCTGATGTGTTATCCATGTCAGGGCAAGTGAGAATCACGCATATAAGGAGGGGTTTAAACTATTTATTTTTATCGAGTACAAGTGTTCAAATGAAATTTCGTGAAATACAGGGACCGGGATGACAAACCGGAACAAGTACAGGGGTTTACTAGGCTATTCTGCCTATTTTTTTAGAATCTTAGCTACTTTATTCTAGGCAAGTAGATATTGCGAGAAATCTTGTGAATGTCCTTGGTGATTGTTAGTAATCTGTATTTGCAAAGTAATTCTGAAATAAAACAATGTAAAAACATAAATGTTGAAGAAACATAATTTAATTTGAGCCCACTGAATTTATAGTGCTTCCTTAAGGAACTTAATCCCCTCCTAGTACCCGAGATTGTAGATTATTTCCTCCCAGGATAGAACGGATTACACATTGGTGTAGCGGTAATTCAAACCCCAGTGTTACAGCGAACACAATGATCAGTAGCAAATCACACTTATTGTTGCTTTCTTTCAGTTAAAATAATGCAGAAGAAAGAAGAAGAATTTAGAATTTCGTAAGGAAAATCTGAGGGAATGGCCTGGTATTTATAGCCAATAGATTGAGTTCAAATAAAGAGGTGCAACTCTTCAGGATGACTGTCATAAAATGGTCATTATGTAAATGGCTATTTACGCAAAATTAAACGGAAAAATCTAACGCGGAGGAAAATTAATTTACTGTTACAAAAAATGGCTAATTTGGATTAAAATAATATTACGTTAATCTTAATATAAATAAATAAATTTAGTCCAAAAAATTAATCAATAAAATCATTTGATCGAAGCCGAAGCCGGGCCGAGCGGAGCAATAACGATGACGACGGTGCGAGGCTTGCCTTCTTCTCAACTCTTTAAGAGCTAGAAGAAGAGCAAATGTATATATAGCCATCAAATTTTGTTTTCTCCTCTAATATGGGATAAATGTCCCTTTGTCAAAGAGAGAAATTCAAATATTTTATTTTTTCCTCTATTTCTTTCACTCTATTTTAAGCTTTAACAAACTTAAACCCAATAGTGATTAACCCAAAGTTTATAGTTTTGTATGTTGCATTGTGGGGAAAACAATGCGCGTTGCATATCCTTCATTTTGTCAAATTACGAGGTAGTTGTTTCCTTCCCTTAAAGCGAAAAAGAGAAACAAGAAAAAAACATGATTCCAACACTTTAAAAGAACAAAGAAAAGAAAAAGGTCAACAAGGAGCCAGACATTTCAACAAAGATTAAAAAAAAAAAAAGACACTAATAATTAGGGGTGGGCATTCGGGCGATTCGGATTGGATGTAAAAATTTTGGTGTGGATTTTTAATTTTCGAATTGAAAAAATGACAATCCAAATCCAATCCAAATAAACTCAGATGGGATCGGATATTTTAAATTTTGATTCGGATAAATCGGTTTGGATATTTTGAATTTTCGGTTTTGAGCTTATAAGTTGAGATGTTTCTTCTTTCTACAATAATGAACTTCCAAATGAAGTGTTCATGTTAATTTGCCTAAAAAGTTCTTCATTTTCACCTCAATCATCCAAATAAATTATTCAAGTAATGAAATCATCTCAAGGAAATACAACAAAGACATTAGTAGGGCTGATAAAAAGTAGCAATGGTAAAATCATGTCCGAATAGAAAGTATAACTTAGTAATTAGTATTGAATATATGAGATTATGACTAATGGTTAGGATATTGAAGTTATTACTATTGCCATATATGAATAATGGACTAAATATAAAATATAAAAGTTTCATACTTTTGGATATCCAAAAATCTGAAGTACCAAATTCAATATCCAAAAATTTAAAAATTAAATCCAAAATCCAATCCATAATTCGAAAATCCAAACCAAAAATTGAACGATTCAAATCTGAGTTTGGATTTCGGGTTTGGCCAAACTATACACATCCTTACTGTTATGCGGCGCCTTCCTGAGATTATTTGGAAGGGCAACGTAAGGCTAAGCAATCGATGTCAGTACGATTGTTGTCCGCCAACTAAGGTCCCCTCCATACGCTAGACTAGATTGTCAGTGTCGTACGGAAAACCAATGCCGTGAGCAACTGAGAACAGAAAAGAGAATTGAGAATGAAAGAAAGCTTGATTGCATAAATGAAAGCTATCACAGAAAAGCTACGCGGTGTCGAAGGGAAGAGACACCAGTACAGAGAATAGTTTGCTTGCTAGAAAGTTTTGAATGCTTGATCCCCCCTAATAATGCTTAAAAAAAATAAACCAAAGTTACATGACTTTACCTAAGGAATCTATAGGGGCATACTAAAAGAAAATGAAGTAAATCTACTCTATATTTACAATGAAAAGGACTTAGTCTTCTACAAGGTAGAAACAAGTCCGTTTACAGCAACTTTGTCTTTAGCATCAGGCTCCACGCGCGGCGTTATCTGCGCGCGCGACACTGTGGGCATCTGCCTGTGGCTGGGCGCTAGCGCTGGTTATTAGTGGGGCGACAGAGGCGCCTGTGCGCTTGTCACTTGGAGCTGCCGAGACCACGGGGCCGATCGTGGCGCTGGGCGTTGGGAGGCTTGCTAGGACGTCACGGGGCGCGTCGAAGGGGTCATGGGGCCTGGCTGGAAAGCCGCCCATGACATTCTCCCCCAGCTGAGTTGGCGACGTCCTCGGCACCTTACTTGCAAGGTAGTCATCAATTAGGCTCTTGTAGTCTTTAAGGTTTGTCCCCCTCTCCCAAGTATTCTCCTCTGCATCACGTCCCTGCCATTTCACCAAGAACTCTTGGTGATCTTTCCATGAGGCATGAATCATTCTATCATCAAAAATAGCTTCAGCACACCTTTTTCCGGTTGAATTGGGGCCTCGGATACTGGATATTGTGAGTTGGCTCCGTGAGGGATCCTTCGTATCTTCCCGAAAAGGTTTCAGGAGACTGACGTGGAAGACGGGATGAATTTTCCACCAAGCTGGGGTATCCACCCGATATGCAACTTTTCCAATGCGCATTTCAATGGACAAGGGTCCAATATATTTTTGCAATAGGTGAGGGTCATGGACTCTCGCAAACAAGTACCGCTTTGGGATTTTGACCATCACTTTGTCTCCTACTTGATACTCAACAAAGCGACGATTTTGATCAGCATGCCTCTTCATCTGCTTTTGGGCTTTGACAAGATAGCTCCGCACTATCTCCAAATTTCGCTTCCATTCTCTTGAGAAGCTAGCAGCTCGAGGAGATTTTAACATGTTTGGTGCATTCACAGTGTGTGGGAGTAGCGGTTGCTGTCCGGTAACAATTTCAAAAGCGCTCTTGTTGGTACTAGAGCTCTTTTGTGAATTGAAACACAGTTGAGCAGCATCCAAAAGCTTCACCCAGTTCTTCTATGATCCTGTTACAAAGTGGCGGAGATATTCCTCTAGCATGTCATTGAACCGCTCCGTCTGGCCATCCGATTGCGGATGAAAACTTGAACTATGGCTTAATTTTGACCCAAGGCACTTAAAGAGTTGAGTCCAAAAATTTCTAGCGAAGCGCGAGTCGCGATCACTAACGATGTCTTTGGGCAGGCCCCAATATTTGACGACATGAGAGAAGAAGAGTCGAGCTGTATCTTCTGCTGATATATACTGTGGGGCTGCTATAAAGGTAGCATACTTGGAAAATCGATCCACCACAACCAAGATAGTTGTGAGATCCCCGACCTTGGGCAATCCGGTGATGAAATCCAGGAAAATGCTTTCCCAAGGTCTCTTTGGGACAGCCAGTAGTTCCAAGAGTCCTACTTGTGTCAGACGGTCTGACTTGACCTTCTGGCATACTAGACAATTCTTCACATACTGAGTGACGTCATTGGCCATTTGAGGCCAATAATTTGCACGGCGAAGTAACACCATGGTGCATTCTTCACCAGGATGACCGGCCCACAAAGTGTCGTGGCATTCTGTCAGAAGGGTCCTTCGCAGATCTCCTCCTTTGGAAACATAAAATCGGTTTCCTTTCACCTTCAGGAAACCATATTCTGTGTAGAACTGGCGAATATTGCCTTGTTCTACCAAATTTACCAAATACTGTACAGCAGGATGCTTGATGAGTAGACCTTGTATCTGGTCTTTTATGGTGGTGGCTACTTCGCTCCCCCTTAGGGTGGCGAGTATACACACTGATGCTAGATCCTCTCTCCGACTGAGTGCATCGGCAACATGATTATTCTTCCCACTGCGGTACTCCAAGTTGAAGGGAAATTCCGCTAGGAGTTCCTGCCACCTGGCTTGTCGACCATTCAGCTTCGGTTGAATCATGAAATGGCTAATAGTTGTGTTGTCTGTCTTGACCATGAACGAGGTTCTCAGCAGATAATGCCTTCAAAGGCGTAGGCAATGGACGACAGCCAATAATTCCTTCTCGTGGGCGGCATAGCGCCGCTCTGCATCCTTCAGCTTCCGGCTCTCGTATGCTACAGGATGCCCTTCTTGTAGCAAGACTCCACCAAGTGCATAGTCGAAGGCATCCGTTTTGTACCTCGAATGGCTCGGCCAAATCAGGGAGGGCCAAGACGAGGCTACTAGACATAGTCGCTTTCAATGCATTGAAGGCCTCTGCTCGCCTGGGTCCTCAATCCCAAGGCGTGACCTTCTTAAGAAGTTCTGTCAGTGGCACTGTGATGAGGGAGTAATTCTTCACAAAACGGCGATAGAAGTTGCATAGGCCAAGGAACGCCCTCAAGGCGTGGACATCCTTAGGCGGCTACCAATCTGTGATAGCCTGAACTGTTGGTCCTTCTTGATCCGCCCTTCCTTAATGACATGCCCGAGGAAGTCGATTTGTTTTTTAGCAAAGGAGCATTTGGACAGCTTCGCATATAATTCGTGCTCCCGCAATCGTGTTAGGACCTTCCGCAAGTGCTCTAGTTGCTCCTCCAGTGTCTGGCTATATACGACAATGTCATCCAAGTAGACCACCATGAATTCGTCAATATATTCCCGAAAGACTTGGTTCATCAAGGTGCAAAATGTGGCCGGTGCATTAGTCAAGCCGAATGGCATAACGAAGAAGTCGTATGACCCATATCTTGTCACGCACGTCGTCTTGTGTTCATCGTCCTCTGCGATCTGAACTTGGCAATAACCTTTCTTCAGGACTATTTTGGTGAACTCTCTCGCACCACCCAATCTGTCGAACAAGTATGCCATGAGAGAAATAGGATTTTCGTTCTTCACAGTGATTCTATTTAGAGCCCGGTAATCCACATAGAGTCGTAAACTCCCATCGTGTTTCTTTTGGAATAGCACAGGGAACCCGTATGGGGACTTGGAGGGTACGATGATCCCTGTGTCTAGCATTTCCGTCAATTATACCCGAAGCTCGGTGAGTTCGAGTTGTGACATCCTGTATGGCGCCCGGGCAGGTGGCCTCGCACCTGGCACCAACTCAATCTCATGGTCCATAGTGCACCTAGGCGGGAGTCGCTTTGGCATGTCTTGTGGCTGCCTTTAGTTCCGCCCATGTGTCGAGAGTATCTTCACCGGCCCTGATGGCTTCGTATTTCACCCGCCACCAGAGTTTAGCATCACCCTGAAGATACATGGCAGCAGCTTCCACCTTCTTAGCTTCTTCTAGGCCTCCCACAGCATCGAAGTATTGTTCGATGTCGAAGATGAAGTTTTCCACTTCTTTGGCATTCCGAGCACCACTATATGGCATTGACTCAGGAATTTTCAGTTTCTGTGTCGCGTGGGCAAAGTTCATATCACCCCCGGTTTGGTTCCCGCTTCCTCGAAGCAGGCCTTGTAAAGCAGCATTGACAACGTTGAGCTGGCCTGTCAAGTTTTTTATAGTTTGTTGCATGGCAATCACCCTGCCTGCCTCTTGTCCCCTGTGGGCTAAATCTTCGGCACGCTCCTGCTGGAGGCCCTCAAATTTTCCAAAAATTTCGGCTGCCTCTGTGGCTGCGTTTTCCGATCTCCTTTAGAGTCGCGGCTGATGTTTTGTATGTCAACTTCGGCCTGGTACATCCTGCGATCCAGGTCATCCAACCTTTGCACTAGGCTAGTCTTTAGGTCAGGCACCGTTTCCACGATGGACCATAATGCGTCAACCGTCTCCTCAAGGGTCACGATGTGATCCCCATGATTCACCATGGTCAGAATTTGGTGGTAATTGCAATGTTATCCCTCGTCCTATGTCGAGCCTAGGCTCTAATACCAACTATTACATGGCGCCTTCCTGAGATTCTTTGGAAGGGCAACGTAAGGCTAAGCAATCGATGTCAGTACAATTGTTGTCCGCCAACTAAGGCCCCCTCCGTACGCTAGACTAGATTGTCAGTGTCGTACGGGAAATTCAATATCGTGAGCAACTGAGAACAAAAAAGAGAATTGAGAATGAGAAAAAGCTTGATTGCATAAATAAAAGCTATTACAGAAAAGCTACATGGTGTCGAGGGGGAGAGACACCAGTACAGAGAATTGTTTGCTTGCTAGAAAGTTTTGAATGCTTGATTCCCCCTAATAATGCTTAAAAAAAAATAAACCAAAGTTACATGACTTTACCTAAGGAAGCTGTAGGGGCATACTAAAAGATAATGAAGTAAATCTACTCTATATTTACAATGAAAAAGACTTAGTCTTCTACAAGGTAGAAACAAGTCCACTTGCAGCAACTTTGTCATTAGCATCAGGGTCCGCGCGCGGTGTTGTCTGCATGCGTGGCGCAATGGGCATCTGCCTGTGGCTGGGCGCTGGCGCTGGTTATCAGTGGAGCGACAGAGGCATCTGTGCGCTTGTCACTTGGAGCTGCCGAGACCACGGGGCCCACCGTGGCGCTGGACGCTGGGAGGCTTGTCAGGACGCCACGAGGCGCGTCCAAAGGGTCATGGGGCATGGCTGGAAAGCCGCCCATGACATTACTAATGACAAACAGATCTGTAAACAACAAAGATTATCATGAGTACACATGCCATGTAATTTTCTCAATAGTTCACACAAAAAAAAATATAGGAAAACAAAAGAAAGAAAAGTATCTCGTTGAATGAAAGAGCGGAAGGATTTTATTAAGTCTAGATTGGTTGTGGTAGTTATGTATATGTCTTTGACAATTCTTTTCTCATGAGCTAACTTTTGAAATTGAGTTAAGTTTAATATTTATTTTTCATAAATTTAAATTATATTCATTAAATGTGTAAATGATTTTAATATTTTGTGTATTTAAATCTATAGGAACAGTTTATTTACCTTAATTTTTTGGTTATCACTCTCAGTTTTTATGTAGGAAAAAGATCTCCATTATTATGAACTATTATTGGTAATTTATCTTTAAAACTATTAAATGCATGAAACGTAAACATGAAGCTTCTGATCTTCCTGACTTTTATCTGTTTTGCTGTAGGGACATGAAGAATTACTGTGCCATCTTATCAACACATTTGCATGTTTCAGTTTAAACTAAAAAGAGTCAAGAGTTGAGAATAATCATGAAGAGAGAGAGAGAGGTGATGATCAATTAATAAATTTAAGTTCGTTAACGATCTGTAAGATTATCTTTTCCTTTCTGTAAAAGAAAAGTAAGCATAGACGTCTGAAAACAACAGCAAACCTGCCCGATCTTCTTTTGGTTCTGTAAGAAGACACTAGTACCCCTGCTGCCAAAGCAAAAGACCTCTTTTCTCTCATTCAGCATGGGTAGCCATGTAAATTCCTCCTTGCAATTCAAAAGCTGCAACTGATATAGAAAAAGTACCAAGTAACTTGTATAGTATGGCCAGTCCGGAGAAAGAAGATCACCAATCCAGATGATTTTCTCTGTAAATATATCATCAGTTCTACCCATGTGTCTACATTTTCTCTGAGCCACAAAGTAGCATTCTTGTTTCTTAAGTTGTACTAATTGGTACGTACTTGTTTCTTTGTCTGCTGGAAAAATCCGCCAAGATGTCCGCCAAATCCAAGTAAGTTCCGATATTGATCCTAAATCGTGTAACTGTCTGCTCTTGAGGTGACAGTAACGATGTGTTCTCTTTTTTCCTTTTTGTTTGCATTTCACTAACTGGACGCTTGGGGTTTGATATTGTGATCTTGCGTTTTTTAAATTGTTGCAAATTTTGAACTAGCACCAGATCAACTCCAAATGGAACTCCTAGCAATTCAACACCATCAACTCCTCGGATGAGTAGAGTGAGCAGGGGAATATCGAAATTTGATGCTGATTCACTCTCTCCCTTTCAAAATTCACGTAATAGGCGCTTGCCTCTTCTTATTATTTAAGTGAAAACTTAAATGTAAATTCCTCCTTGCAATTACAAAGCTGAAACTGATATAGAGGAAGTGCTAACTGCTTTCGTATGGCCACTCTGGAGGCAGAAGATCACCAACCCAAATGATTTTCTCTGTAAATTCATCCCTTAACTCAATCAGTTCTATCCGTCTGCTGGCTACTGATGTTATTCTACTACTGCTGATAATACCAATACTGTGATATCTTGACATAGTCTCATAAGCTTTTTGTTTCCTTTTGTTGATAAAGTAGCATTCTTGTTTATTAAGTTGTAATTGGTACTTCTTTCTCGTCTCCTGGAATATTCCGCCTTCCGCCACCAACATGTCCGCCAAATCCAAGTAAGTTCTGATGGATGTGACATGGGTTCTTTTTCTTTGATCGTAAATTGTGGGTTGTTCTGCATTTTTAACTGCTTTTGAGGTATATGTTTAATCCCCTTATCATCTTCGTAAGTTTCCTTCTTTATATTTTGACTCCTCTTAGTAAAAATTCAAGCTCCGCCACTATCACTAACCAGTGGCGCAGCCACGAATCTCGTCAAGGGTGTTCAAACTTTAAAGAAGTCAATAATTTAATGTGCCAGGAGCAAACAAAGCAAATACACAATGCATTAATTAATTGAAGGTGTGAGGATATTGTACTAAATCTAGTGACTACTATTCATCTTAAACTTTTGTCTGCATATTTTCTTGCTATGTTGCAACTTGCGGCTTAGGGGTTCCATCTTAGCCAGGGAGGAATTTAGTATTTGGCAGTGAGTGCGGCCAAATACTATATTTTTATCAGCTGAACAATTTTTAGGAAAATATATATCTATATTATGTTACCACGAACTATTACTCTATAGAAAGATTTAAAATCCTGAATTCGCCTCTAAATTTAGCGCATGAGCTTGCATTTCTCTTTTGAGTTCTCATACGAACTTTACAAGAAACATTTCTCCCCCTCATTAGGTCTGCTAGTAAGTAACCAATGCGATGAAATGACGACCTTCCAAGCATCCCAATGCGCTGAAAACTGAGACTCTATGGAACTGCCTCTAATAATACAAATGTCTAATGAATCGTCTTACACTAGAGGAAGAGGTACCCTACCACTGTAACCTGCCCTCTTTCCAGAAAATAGCTTCTCTTCTAATTCCCTTGTCCGTATTATGCACCTTGTACTTGAATAGTGCCTTCATATGCTTGATTGCCTTCTTGCATGCTGGATCATATTTTCGTGAGATTGTTGTGGTATCTAGTTTGATTTAAGGATCTAAAGTTGCACTCAATTTGGCCTAATTTCTAGTGCATCCACTTCTTTCTTGCTAATGCTGCCAAAAAGTAAAAAGAAGAAAAGAATAAGGAGAAAGAGATAGCTCGGATGCTGTATTTTGACAAAAAGTTTCCAACTTTGGCTTGGATCCATCAAAATTTGTTTGCATTTCACTAACTGGATGCTTGGAGGGTGGCGGGTTGATATTTTGATCTTGCAATTTTTTGAATTGCTTTAAGTATCTGGTTTACCTAATTGTTGCATATTTGAACTAGCACCAGATCAACTCCAAATAGAACTCCTAGTAATTCAACACCATCAACTCCTCGGATCAATAGAGTGAGCAGGGGAATAGCTAAATCTGATGCCGATTCACTCTCTCTCTTGCAAAATTCACGTCGTTCTGTTGATAACTCTGCTAGATCTGCTATGTCTAAGCTTTCTGTGGAACGGCAGTCCTCTAAGCTCAGTACACTACCTGATGTGAGTTTCCCAAAATCCACTTGATATTATGTATGCACTTCTATTAACAGCATTTCATTACTTGTTTGTCCAGCCCTTTTCTTATAAAATGAAACTGAGGAGATGTGACTTGGGTTGCGTTGCCTTGGCCGTGTTGTGACATATTTCTACTAAGGCACAGATTCTGATTGTCTGTTGGATTACAACATGGACTTGTTATTGTGATTAGATAGTTTTCCAACAGTGATTCCTGCAGCAAAGCTAGTCGTCATCGTAATAAAGAATGTTATCTAGGAAATTTGAATTGGTATTTGTGTCTCGATGAAACTTTTGTCTTCTGGAGCTTATGGATTCTGATGGATTACTGTTTGACTTATGCATCAGAAAAAGCCTACGCAGATACTGAAGCCATCAGAACTGCAAGCTGAGTTAAATGTTGCTCAAGAAGATCTTAAGAAGGCCAAGGAGAAGTTGGCTTTGGTTGAAAAGGAAAAAGTCCAGGTTCTTGAAGAAATGAAGGAAGCTCAGAAATTTGCTGAGGAAGCTAATGAGAAGCTGAGAGAAGCTTTGGTAGCTCGAAAGCAAGCTGAAGAGGACTCTGAAGTTGAAACATTTCGTGCTGTTGAGATGGAACAGGTGGGTATTGAAGCTGCTCAAAAGAAAGCAGAGGAATGGAAGAAGGAGATCGAAGCTGTTAGGAACCAACATGCTGTGGATGTAGCTGCTCTCCTCTCTGCCACACAGGAACTTCAACGGGCAAAGCGTAAATTGGCCATGGCTTGTGATGTCAAAAATCAGGCGCTTAGCAGTGCTGAGGATGCCACAAAAATTGCTGATATGCATGCAGAGAAGGTGGAAATCCTCTCGGCCGAGTTAGTGAGAATGAGATCTTTACTTGATTCCGGGAACTCCTGGAATGAAACAGAGATTCCTGAGAAGAATAAGCTGGTGGAAAATCTCAAACATGAGGTGGAGATGCTGAAAGAAGAACTAGAGAAAGCAAAAACTTATGAAGCTAAAGTGGTGGAAAAAGAAGCTATGGTGAAGCAACTTAATGTCGATTTTGAGGCTGCTAAGATGGCTGAATCTTACGCACATAATCTGATAGAGGAGTGGAAGAAGAAGGCTGAAGATTTAGAGGTTCAGGCTGAGGAAGCGCATCATTTGGAGAGATCTGCATCAGTAACTCTGGAGTCGATGATGAAACAACTGGAAGCAAGCAAAGATTCATTGAATGATGCAGAATCTGAGATTGCATGTCTCAAGGAGAATTTGGGCATAGCGGAGATGTCAATGGCAAGGCAGAAAGGCGATCTTGAGGAATCAGAACATCGTGCCCAAATGGCCAAGGAAGAGGCTTCTGAGATGAGGAAGAAGGTTGATTCTCTTATATCTGATCTTGAAACAGTGAAGGAAGAGAAGATTCAGGCTATGGAGAATGAGAAACAAGCAGCAGCCGGTGTTCAAATCCTATTAGAAGAAAAAAGCAGACTTATAAATGATTTAAAAAGCTCCAAGGAGGAGGATGAAAAAAGTAAGAAGGCAATGGAAAGTATGGTGTCAGCTTGGCATGAGGTTTCTTCAGAGGCAAGAGAAGCCAAAGAAAGGCTGTTGTCTAGCCAAGCTGAACATCAACATTGTGAAACACAACTTGAAGATTTGAAGTTGCTACTGAAAGCAACAGAGGAGAAGTATGAAAGCATGCTTGACGAAGCAAAAGAGAAATTTGATTTTCTCACCATTTCAATTGAACAATCTAAGGATGAGCACCTGAAATTAAAGGCTGAGTGGGAGGAAAAGGAGCTTCATCTAATGAGTTGCGTGAAGAAGACCGAAGAAGAAAATTCTTCAATGGAAAAAGAAATAAGCCAACTAGTAAATCTGCTAAAAGATGCTGAGGAAGTAGCTTCTGCCAAAAAAGATGAAGAAGCTCATTTGAAGAATTCCCTAAAGGAAGCTGAATCTGAGGTAACCTATTTAAAGGAGGTTCTTGGTGAAGAAAAGGATGAGAGCGTGAGGTTGAAGGAATGTTTAATGGACAAAGAAGAGGAAGTGCAGAATATCGTTCGCGAAAATGAGGAGCTTCGAAGTAGAGAAGCTGCATCTTTCAAGAAAGTTGAGGAGTTGTCCTTGTTGCTTGAAGGATCATTAGCCAAAAAGCAACCTGAAGCAAGTGGAGAGATTTGTGATAGCGAAAAAGACTATGAGATGCTCCCAAGAGTAGTGACATTCTCTGAACAAAATGGAGGGGAAAGAGTAGAGAAGGCTAAGATGGAACTTCCACCTTACCAATCTGAGCAACATGTCGAAGAAAAACCTGAAGATGTCAACACCAACTCACATGATGAAGCTCTTAAGGCCTCTATAGTAGTACAGAATTCAAATGGGGGGCTAAAAGAGTTTGTGAGCAAAGAAAAGGAAGATGATCATGTAGCAGAAAGTGATTGTAAAATGTCGGAACGCTGCAAGATTGGGGACAAAGACTTCTCTCCGGAAAGAGAAGCGGAACAAGAATCAGAATTAAAGGCTAATAATGGTGGAGAGAGCTGTGACCAGATAAACGGGTTATCTTCAAAGGAAAACCATGAGAATAGTGGCACATCTCCTACTAAGCAGCAAAGCCAGAAGAAGAAGAAACCTTTGTTTCACAAATTTGGAAGCCTACTGAAGAAGAAAAGCACCAGCAGCCAGAAGTAACAGCTAAGTTATCAGCTGCTTTGTGCCTAACATGTAGAGAGGTATATTAGTAAGGAGTAAACATTTGGACTGCATAATGTTTGCTTAAACTTTTTAGCTTCTGCTTTCTTATTTGTTCTTATTTCAAAATAGGGGGCTTACATAAGAACAAAAGACTTTCTATCATCTTTAGTTTTTTGTTCTTATTATTTGGGGAGTGGTGTTTCTCAATTTTATTTTCAATTTAAGAGTATCCCTCACATTTGATATCATTCTTTTCCAGCTTTGTTCTTTTTTGTGCACCTTTAGTTTCTAATTTACTTGAAAGAAGAAATGCATGTTCAAGTATAGTTTGTTTCATCTGGAAATGGACCTTTAGGGCCTATTTGGAAAGCCGCCTAGGAATTGGATTTGGGTGTAATTGGGTGTAATTACACAGTTTGGCATGTTTGTCTAGCCAAATAATTACTTGGTCAGCATGTAATTGGGTGTAATTGGAGAGGTGTAATTACACTCTACAATTCTCGAAGGGAAGTGAGAATTGGTGGTAGTTACACTGTGTAATTATAGTGTTACTTTTTAATTTCTTTCCTTTTTCTTTTTATTTTCTTTATAACTTTTTATTTCCATAATTTTAATTTTTTTATTTTTACTTTATTTTCTTTTTTAATTTTAAAATATATTTTTTTTGTACATTACTTATCTTTTATTTCTCTACCTTTACTTCTTGTGATTCCATGTAATTGCTCGTATATTTTATTTCTTACTTTGTTTATTTTCTTCATTTAGCGTAACTGCGTTATTATTCCAATTTTTGAAACTACACCTCCTAATACTAGAAATAATGAGTCATTAACAAATTTGGCATATAATGAGTGATGTCACTAAAGTAGAATTTCGTTGTTGAATTGAGGTTATAAACTTATTTTGTTTCCTAATCTTAAGTTGTATTGAAATTTATTTTTCTTATGTTGGAATTTGACATATATCTAAGGTTTTTTTTAGGGATTTTGAAATTGTGTTATATTTATGGTTCCAATTTACTTGTTTTAGTCATATTTGCTTGTTATTTCACATTGCATGTTGTTCATTTTTTAGTTAGAATTGATAGATTAGTTTGTCAAACATTTGCATAATGTTATGACATTATATTTATAAATATTTATTTATTTTATCAAGCATACATTCCATGATGTTCTTACAACACATATGCTTTTAATTTTTATAATTAATTAAATTAAATATTATTAATTTAAAATATATCTATAAATTATTTTTACAATATTAGTTACAAATATATGATTACTAATTAATATATATTCAAGAAAAAATATGCATCTTAAATACCAAATCTAATATCATTTATACTTATAAAAAATTATTATAGTCATATATTTATTAGTTTTCACTTTTAAGTTTTGATAATCCATTTAAAATTTAATCTAACTGGTGTAATTACGGAACCAAACAGTACGCTTGTAATTATACTGTAATTACGTTGTGACAAACAAACAGGTCGTCGTAATTACTAGACTGTGTAATTACTAGGCTGTGTAATTACACCAATTCTAATCGCCGGGCGGCTTTCCAAACAGACCCTTAGTATTTGTTTTTATTTGCATGAAACATCTAATTAGTTAAACTACTGACGTTAAATTATCAAGTGTTCAACACTTGAATCCGCTAACTTGAAAGATGATTGTCAACTGAATTTCTCTTGGGTTTCCTGGACAGCCAGAAAGTTGTCGCAATAATAAAATAAGAAAAGAGAAATCTATTATATCAATAAATACGTTTCTCAATTATTTTCTCACACAACTTCCAAATGCAAATCATTAACAGGAAAAGCTTGGGGAAATTTTAGATTCAACTTCCCGCTTGTGATGCTAAAGTTAATTATAATTTTGACGTTAAGTCTATGACTAGTCAAATAAGAAGTTGAAATTTGAGGATGTAATAAGCTAATTTAATAGGGCAAAATGAAATTTGCAGTTAGGGATTGTTTGATTGGTTGTATCAAATAAGAGTATTAGTTATGTTAAGCTTAATACTTGCAATGCGGCATATTATTTTATATGTGATAGAATCTAAAATAAGAGTACATATATTATCAATGAGCTAATGTTTAGTAAATTAGTCTTAGGGTACGCGCGTTGCGCGTGTACCCTATCTCAATGAGTAACCGTCTTTTTGAAAATAATCACATACTTATTATATTAAAGTCTTTCTTTGAGTCATAAAATAAAAGGCGTAATTTGTGAGAATGATGAATATTGATTATATATCACTAACTCAATAAAAGAAGAAACTGTAAAATAGAACTCCTCAATTATTAGTTATTATCCTATTATGATTGTGTGAGGGTTTTTGTAGGAATATTTTATGAAAATTATTGTTATTTATGCGACCTACTGAAAATAAATAAGTAACATAAAAATGCTTTTATCATGCTTTTTAAAAATTTTTGAAGTAATATAAATTGAAAAAATGACTATTAGTCTTCTAGAAAATTTGGAATAACGTGGTTGGCCTACGTTCAGGAAAAAAAATGGTAAGTGACAACATAAATCCTAAAAAACTAATATTGAGTTAATATTTTTCAAAAAGGAGTAACTTAATTTATATAAAATATAATGAGTTATCATTCGTTAGAATATATTTTGTCTTCAATTGTTCCATCCTTGTTGCTTTAAGTTTTCTCTTAGCCAATTTAAAGTTACTATTCTATAAATGATTTTACTTTATTTTTATATCCCAAGAGTTTTGTCTACTTAAAGAATAATTTATTATGCGATGATTAGTTTAAAAAAGAATTGAATTGGATCTTTTGCTATTGTTAATTTTAAAACGTAATTATTTTTTTCTTAATTCTAAAGGAAATGATGTATTTTCTGCAAATTCTTAGTATTAGTTCATTCCGAGTTTCAATTATGCAATAAAACTCTATTATTAAAAGGTAAAAATATATCTAACATTTCACTTTGGATCTTTGTATTTGAAGAATCATTAGTGTTATTAACTATTGCTAATCACCTCTATCTCTTATAAGTTTTGCTAGTTTTTTTTATCTAATTATTCAGTATCATTTTTAATATTATAAAAATGATAAATAAATAATATTATTTGTGTAGGAAAGTAGTTCGACTATAATAGTATAGAAGTCAGAATTTACCATTAAAAATTCATCTGTGAGTAATATTCTGATGTTTGACTATTTATTTAAATTCATCATTAACTAACACCGTGACGTTTAACTATTTATCTTTCTATATTGCACTTATTTAGACTTCAAATAGTAATTGATTTATGATATAAAGAAAATAGCACATTCACAATTCTATCTGCGTTATTTAATTTCAAGAGTATTTTGACAAGTAATATGTGGTTTTTTCTAATTTTAAAATACTAACATGAAAGGTATTATAGTTATGTAAAGTAAACTCTTAATTATTTAGATTTGTGATAATGATCGAATAATGTTAAAAAGATTTTAAGAGCCCTTAGTTTTAATTTTTACTCTTAGTTTATAAGGTAAAATCTTAATTGATTTTACTTGATACTAGAACACTATTTTTCTAATAAATATAGATTTAGTACATAACTGAATAATTATTTTGTTAGCGTAAAATCCAATTTAGTGAATATAAAAGTCGATGAGATACTTTTAATTGGTGAGAATAATTCTTTA
Organism: Nicotiana obtusifolia; assembly: GCA_002018475.1. Taxonomy (NCBI): domain Eukaryota; kingdom Viridiplantae; phylum Streptophyta; class Magnoliopsida; order Solanales; family Solanaceae; genus Nicotiana; species Nicotiana obtusifolia. Next base: position 33,222 of record MCJB01048690.1, read on the forward strand.
ATGCTCAAAAACTTAGTAACAATAATTCTATGCAGTGTTATTATGATTTATTTTAACAAAATAAAAATTTAAACAAATAAAAACATGAAAAGTTCAAGTTATAAGTGATTTTGGCCGAACAAAATCAAATACTTCTGGTAGAAAGGATATTTGAAACGTTAATCTATTTTCGGCCTCTTTTATCGTTTTGTTTTTTGTATCATAATTACAGTGAATCACTTATATAAGGTAAACTCTCCATTGATATTTAAATTTCTTTTTTTATAGTTTAAATAAGAAGAGATATAATAATAAAAAATTTCATTAATGTAAAAGTCCTAAATATTAGGAAGATAAGTAAAACGATAATTTTATTCAATGTAAACTTTATTTTTAAAGGGTAAAAGGCGATCGACATTTCGCTAAAGGCCTTCATGCTTTTAATATATTAATAGTATCTATGAACTTATGTTGCATGTCAATAATGGCACGTGATGATTTAAACATTTATTTATATGAAGGAATAATAAAATTTGATTAATGAGAGAAATTTTATGTATAATAATACAACAATCATCTAAATACCGAAAAATATTATTAAATTAACAAAATACATGAATTTAAAATAAAAGAGCATCATTAAAACTTACACAAAGGATCAATTTTATCATGTTAATTAGATAATTATATATCATAGTTTAAAAGTAATTAATGTAATGGCATCTTAACAAACACTTCCTTGTGGACAATATTGTTTTGGGTATGTTTTCTCCTAATGCATTGGTTGCTCTTCCTTAACCAAAACTCTTGTTGTCGATCTTGATATCTCTCTTGAACGTGCAACATACAGTTGTTCGGCAAGAAAACATATTGCGATAAATATAGTCTAATATTTAGAATGTTTGTTCTTATGCTTTATTTATTATATTTGCAAAACATAAACATACTAAAAATTATTTTCACACAAATTTAAAGGATATTCCTTAGTTTCGGAAGACGAATGCTGAATTTAGGGATAAGAATATACTTAGAAGATCAATTTTAGCTTAGTCTATTGTATATACGGTGACACTAACATACGTATGAAATAAGAAACTTGACAACAAACATGTGTGATAGAAGGCCATTTGGTATTAAAGTATTTAAGTATTCCTTTTGGTAGTTATTACTCGTATTATTTTCTCGAGTCAAAAACTGAAAAATACATTATTTTTACTATAAAATTTTACGATCAATATTTTATTTAGTTGATCAACATATTTATTTATGCTAGCTAAGATATCTTTTTAATTCTTCATGCAATTTGCACAAATTGCGTTTAATCTAATGATAGAAATATTTCTCTTATTAAATGCATTACTATTTCCATTGGGAATGATAACCAAGTATTCAGGAATAACCAAATAATCTTTTATTGGATGCTCTTCTTCGTTTCCCACACGAAGCAAGGATCTGTTCTTACTTTATATTTCTTGTCAGTTAAATCTTTTTCGTTTGAGGCCAGAAGTATAATTTTGGCAAGCTAGCTTTTATAGTCTCTGCCTTTGACGATTTTGGAACTACTGGTAGCACTTGACAGTCACCTCCCAAGCCATTAATCTTCACCAAAATATCCAATATATCTCTAGAACTTCGGGCAATTATTTCGATCGTTTGGCACTTGGCCATAAGTGTTTCATCCCATATTATCAATTTTGCTTTCCTTATAAAGTTAGCACCTCTGCTTTGATATATTTGTGATGGTTATTTAAGTTGTTTGAAGAGGTATATCAAATCTAAAGGGGGTGGCCTTACAATAAAATCATTGTTGGTACACCACTTGCTATTATTACTGACAGTGTCATGCCTCTTGATATGATATTTGCAAGTAATGCTGATATAGAAATATTATTTCGATTCCGCCGAAGGGATCTCCAAATAATAATCCCGTTATACCAGAGTCCACTATTTATAATATAGTCTTGAAAGTTTGTTCTTGTTTAGGATTTAGCTTTGATTATGCTTACTCATACACCTTTAAAGCATTTTGATTCTTAATAATATACTAACTTTTTACTTTGTGTTCTAACGCTCTTTTTATGGAATAAATTTATGTACCCTAAGATTTTTTTAACTTGAATAAGAATTTTACTCATATGATGAATTTAAAAAATAATTAAATTAGATTCTCTTGCTAAATAATTAATTAGAAGTTTTAATTATTTAGTTTTAACATAGAAAATAATTTATTCTATGTTGATTCAGGTCTTAATATTAGTTCATCTCTTGTTTTGAATAGTTAATCTTTAATTATAATTTTATCCACCATAATTTTTATCTTCAAAGAGTAAAAAATTGATATGACATTTTACTTTTAGATCTTTATGTTTGTAGAATCATTAGTGGTATTGACTCTTACCAATCATGTTTTTTCTCTTTTTCACATATTTGTATTCTTAAATATTTTCTTAGTTGTTGTTTAATAATTGAGTATTTTTTAATATTACAAGAAAAATTGATGAAAAATATTATTTGAGTAGAAAATAGTTCAAATATAAAATAAAAATATATTATCTTGGGGGTACTTTTTTCTCAATTCAACTCTTTAGATAGTCCATTTACTATTACTTTTATTTGTTCTTCATATTGGACATTATGGAGTGGTAATGTAATGCCAATACGGAGGATTCTTACGAAATTGATTTTTTAAACATTCCTACATATCTTTAATAAGAATTTAATAGACAAAATTTTATTAATTTTAAAATCTTAAATATTAAAAATTAGCATAGAAGGTATTGTAGTCCAAAAAATAGGTTACTGCAGTTATGTCCTTTCCCTACGAGTTCTTCCGTTTAATATTTTAGGGCTATTTTTATATATTAATATTGTATTTATGCTTTTTATAATAATATAGGCTCTCATTTTTCTAAATGGATTTGGACAATATAATACATTCTAAAATTAAATTAGTAGTAGGACATTATAATACGTTTTCAAATTAAATTAGTAATAGGAATTTTTAAGAAGTAATAGGATTACATGACCAAAGATATTTACTTGTTCAATTTTATATGAATTAGACAGCTCCAAAGTAATTATACTAATAGGATTCCTAAAAGTAATTATGTAGGATTCCTAACGTGTAGTATTATGTCCTAAAACTAATAGGATTATAAGGCTAATGTCTAGAATTCCGGTTATGTCCTTTTATTACGAGTAATTATGCTTAATATTATAAGGTTATTTTTGTAAACTGACATTGTATTCATACTTTTATAATAATATAGACTAGTCTTTATGTACGTGCCTCGCACGTAAGTTCTTAGGACTGAGAAAAAGAAAGATGAAAAAATAAAAAATAATGTAAGAGATCATTAGATATTAGAAGTCTATAACAATAAATGCAACTAATCTTGTTAAAAAAAAGAGTTGATTTCATACGCTTATGAAGATATCAAAGACGTTACATTTTTTTAGCTAATTCATACCATGAGTATTTCATTATGATCTTTAATTCTTCGTCACTTGTATGAACAAATTAGTTAAGGAAAACTTCCCTGAGATAATAAAATATTTTGGCATAATAAACCAAAACTTGCTTGTTGTGATTGTTAATTATAGAAAGGAAAACGAAGTTTTTGGTTCTTTGAATATGTCAACAATATTAGCCGGTCAACATTTGAGGTTATTTTTGTCAATCACTATGGCATTTTAACATTCATGCATAATTTATATATATATATGGTATTATGGTATATCATGTGTTAGAAAAAACACAACTTTTTATACATACTTTAAAACAGTATGTGAAATCACAAATATAAATACACATATATAGAAGTGCAAATTCTTGAAAATGATGAACATTAGTCCTATTTCTTTATGACTTAGCGCTTGAATTCAAAATGACTTAATAGTTTGTTAAGCTTAAAAATTTTATTAAATATAATTGTATGTTTATATGATATTTATGTCCCTCTTGATAATTTGAAAGCCTCTATTGGACATTACGGCAATATGCGTTGTCTTATAGATCTCTTGAGTATGGAAGCATCTCAACATACTATAAACACATTTTCTTCCATACATATATTGAAAAGGACAAAAGTAATCAATGGATACAAAAATGAATATGAGGTGATCTTTTTCTCCTTAAACAAAATTTTATTTGTAAGTCAGTGTAATAAATAACTGATTTAACTAATGTTTAGCTGAAAGCATTCGCTCCAAATATTGATAGGTCTCATAATTCGTTTGTAAAAGCTCCAAAAAATCCTTGCTCTAGCAGGAGAAAATCACAATCTATTCGGTATGTTGTCATTTAAGGGTAGCCGGTGCACTAAGCTCCCGCTATGCGCGGGGTTCGGGGAAGGGCCGGACTACAAAGGTCTTTTATAACGTTGTCATTTAATAAAAAGAAAAAAATAAAAAAAGAAAAAAAGAAAAGACAATATTACTGTTCAAAGTAGCAGAGCCATCTCAAGATAGACAAAAAAGTCGACAAATTAACTATGTAATGACCCGACCGGTCGTTTTACTTTTTAGAACCCCATTCCCCTAAATAAGACTCCCTGTACGTGCTTTTACTGTTTTATGAGTTGCGGGGATGGTTAGTTCGGGATTTAGAAGGGTTCGGATTAAAATCAGAACACTTGGTTCCTTAAGATTGTCTAAAACGGCTAAGTTTGACTTTGATCAACATCTTGAGTAAACGACATCGGAATCAGGATTTAACGGTTCCAATAGGTTTATATGATGATTTCGGACTTAGGCGTATGTTCGGATCGGGTTTTGGGCGACCCGGGAGCGTTTCGGCGCCTAATAGTGAAAGATGGCTCTTTGAAGGTTTTAAAGTTCTTTAAATTTGGTTTGGAGCAGGTTTTAGTGTTATCGAGGTCAAATTGGGATTCCGAGATCAGGAGTAGTTCCGTATGGTGATTTAAGACTTGCCCGCAAGATTTTGTGTCATTCTATGTAGTCTCAGTATGATTTGGCGCGTTCTTAGCAATTTGGAAATTTGAAGTTCATAACTTGATTTGATTTGATTTTTGGGTGTGATTCTTGATTTTGTTGTTTGTTTTTACGCATTTCAAGAGTTCGAGCAGGTCCGTATCATATTTATGAACTTGTTGGTGCATTTGGACGGGGTCTTGATTAGCTTAGGGGTGTTTCGGACCGCTCGGAGCTGTGTTAGGAAAACCAGAAATTTCGTTTTCTCCGCGTTCGCGATGAAGGATTTGGACAGTAGGGCAATTTTCCCTTCACGTTCACGATAAAGGGGTCGCGTTCGCGGAGCCTTGAGGTCCCAGGCCTACGCGTTCTTGAAGGCCCCATCACGTTCGTATAGAAGGGAGTGACCTAAAGAAGGTTAGTGCCAATTGCAATTCGCGTTCGTGAAGGTGGCCTCGCGTTCACGTAAGGTAGGGCTGGTACGCCTCCACGTGGCGAAGCTTTTCTGGGCCTGGCCGTTTGCCTTCGTGAACACAAGACCTGTTCCACGTTCGCAAAGAAGAGGACAGCTGGCAGGGTGTTTTAAAAATTGGGACTTAGCCATTTTTAGGTTCATTTATTACACTCTTGGGAGATTTTGGAGCTTCAAAAAGGGGGATTTCAACCTAGCTATTGAAGGTAAGTAATTTCTACCTAATGTGAGTTTAATACATAGATTATGGGTAGATTTTAACATGTAAATTTGTGGAAATCATGAGTTTAGACAAAAAAACCTAGGTTTTTGATAAAAATGGGATTTAACCACGAAATGGTTAGGGAATTTAGTGAAAATCATATATTTGAGTTCATGAGGTTATGGGTAACAACTTTCTTCGAAAATTTCTGCAATCCAGGCACGTGGGCCCGGGGTTGAATTTTATGAATCCTTCGATTTAGGTTGGGAAATCACTTTAATAGTTAGGATCTGGACTTTTGAACATGTATTGATTATTTTATATAACATTCGACTAGTTTCAAGTCATTTGGCACCGAGTTGGAGGTTTAAAGCACATTTGTGGATCGGAAAGTAAGCTTTGAGACGAGGTAAGTATCTTTTCTAACCTTGTAAGAGGGAATTAATCTCATAGGTGAATTGATTTAATAAGTGCTTCTATTTGTGGGGGCTACGTACGCACAATGTGACGAGAAATCGTACGTAGCTACTAAGTATGCTTATGTCCGGGTAGTTTAGGACCCGAATCATGTTATACTTGCGATGTTCGTATCCTACCTGCTAAATTAATTGTTTAAAACATATTGAAACTTGATAAAGGAATTGTAAAAGGTCAAATTCAATTTACTTGAAGTTTCGACAGGTTACGTGACCGTTAATGAGATTTGGTGTTTCTTTGAATAATAGCCTCTTAATAATCTTTGAAACGGTTGTTTATAAAGTATTTTCTCTTCTTGTGGAGCAGGCCGAACGCCTCGATAATAGAATAGATGCATCTATGGTTCGTGCCGTTCGACCCTCGGCAGTGCAGTATATATATTTGTATTTTGGATCGGGTCGTACGACGTTGGAATAATTCATGCGTAATAATACTTGGAGCCCAATTATACGTGATATTGCTTTATTGGCTTGAGAAGTTAAATTGTTAAATGATGAAAATTTATTTGGGATTTATTATCAATAAAAGATTTGTTTACGTATTTCTTGTTATTGAGTTTTCTGTTCATTTATATAGCCCGTGTTTATTTGAAATTCCCATTATTTTATTGTTAGCCCATAGTAAGTGTCGAAGTCGACCCCTCGTCACTATTTCTCCGAGGTTAGACTAGATACTTATTGGGTACATGTAGTTTATGGACTCACGCTATACTTCTGCACTAATCGTGCAGGATCTAAGGCAGGTGCATCTGGTTATCATTCCAGCCTGCATCCTTGATTCCACGAGACGTTGCGGTGAGCTGCCTTCCGAGCCAGTTCCGCAGCACTCGAAGTTTTCTTTTGCTTTTATTTTCCGTCTACTTCACTTCAGACAGTAATGTAGTATTCTTTTGTATAGTACTAGTAGCTCATACACTTGTCACACCAGGTCTTGAAGATTTTGCTAGTAGACACTTGTTGATTTTGAGTAATTACTTCATCTCATTTGCTTTTATAATTGTTTACTTTCTCATTTTATTAACTTTATCACTTCTTGATTACTGAATAATTAAAAATCAACTATTTCAAATTCCTAAAAGAAAAGATCACCTGATTAGTTCACTATTGGCTTGCCTAGGGATAACGTTGGGCGCCATCACGGCCTATTGTAGAAATTGGATCGTGACAACATGGTATCAGAGCACTAGATTCATGTAGGTCTCCCAAGTTATGAGCAGGCCTAACAGAGTCTTGCGGATCGGTGCGGAGACGTCCATACTTATGTTCAAGAGGCTATAGGGTGTTAGGAAAATACCTCTTCTTCATCTCCTATCGTGCAGTTGATGTTATACTAAGTTTCCTTCTCTTATTCTCTCACAGATGGTGAAAACGCGCACGCCGGATGTTCCAGACCAGGGAGGAGCTTCTCCCCCTATTGCTAGAGGCCGGGGGAGGGCACCGGCCCGAGGTAGGGGCGAGGACGTCCTAGAGTTGCTCCAGCTATGCCACCAGCAGATCCAGTAGAAGATCCTATTATTGAGAAGCAGGGCGAGGTGCCTGCGGCAGATCTAGCCCCGGTAGATTTCATGTCAGCACCGGGCTTCCAGGAGGTCATGGGCCATATGCTATGGTTCATGGATACTATGACCCAGGCTGGTTTATTTCTAGCAGACCCAGCCACATCTCAGGCTAGAAGGGGAGCACAGACCCCTACTGCTCAGGCTCCTGGGCATGCAGCTGCTGTATATCATACCCCGGGCATACTACCCGTCGGCGAAGCCCAGCTAGTGGCACCAGCAGTACCTGAGCCTAGACCAGCTGCAGCCAGCGAACCGTAGAAGCTATTGGACTGATAGACTAGGCTACACGCTCCTGTCTACGGATGTGAGCGACATGAGGATCCCCAGGACTTCATCGATCGGTACAGATACAGACTGCACAACATGAGGATATTAGAGACCCACAGGGTGGATTTTACTACTTTCCAGCTGGAGGGCAGGGCTCGTAGATAGTGGCAGTCTCATCTTCTTGGCAGACCAACAGGTTCTCCTCCCTTGACTTGGGATCAGTTTACACGCCTTTTCTTGGATAGGTATATTCCACCCTCCTAGAGGGAAAAGTTGTAGTTTCAGTTTGAGCAGCTCCAGCAGGGCAAAATGTTAGTGACCGGTTAGAAGGCGAGATTCTCTGAGTTGTCCCGCCATGCACTTATGATACTTCCTACTAAGGCAGAGAGAGTAAGGAGGTTTGTTGTAGGTTTGTACTCTGGTATTCAGGCCACTATGGCCTGAGAGGTTGAGATGAGGACTTCTTACGAGCTAGTTGTGGAGATAGCTCGGAGGATTGAGGGTTATCGTCAGCGAGGCCGAGAGCAGATCCCTCGGGACAAGCGGTTTTGTTATTATGGAGGGTTCAGTGGTGCTCCATCTAGGGGCAGAGGTCAGTTTGGGAGAGGTCAGCCTAGCAGGCCCACATATCTAGCACCGCCTCGTCCTTGGGGTGCACCAGTTTGACCTTATTTTAGCGCCATGCCAGAGAGTTCCTACCATCCACCAGCTATTCAGGGTTCCTCCAGTGGGTATTCAGGCCATCATGGATAGATTTCAGGTCAGCAGTCTTTCGTACCAAGAAGTTGTTTCGAGTGCGGGGATTTCAGCCACGTGCGGAGGTTCTGCCCCAAGCTTCGGGGTAAGGCAGTGCAGCAGGGTTCTCAACCTATGATTATAGCACCAGTAGTCGCACTAGCCGTCTAACCGCCCAGATATGAAGGGCAGGTGGTAGGGGCCGTCCGAGAGGTGGAGGCTAGTCAGGTGGTGCTCCAGCTAGATTCTATGCTTTTCCGACCGGACTAGATGTAGTGGCCTCAGATGCCGTGATCACAGGTATTCTTTTTGTCTGCAGTAGGGATACTACGGTATTATTTGATCCAAGGTCTACCTATTCATATGTGTCACCTCTGTTTGCTCATTTCCTGGATATTCCTCGTGAGTCCTTGGGTACTCTTGTTTATGTGTCCACTCTAGTGGGTGATTCTGTTGTTGCGGATCGGGTCTATCAGTCCTGCATTGTTACATTTTGTGGTTATGAGACTAGAGCGGATCTTCTACTGCTTGATATTACTGACTTTGAGGTCATCCTAGGCATGTACTGGTTATCTCCATATCACGCTATCCTTGATTGCCATGCCAAGACTGTTACCTTGGTGATGCTAGAGTTGCCTAGATTGGAGTGGAAGGGTTCGTCTGTCAGCACACCTAGTGGGATCATCTCTTTATGAAGGCTCGACACATGGTCGAGAAGGGTTATTTGGCTTATCTAGCCTATGTTCGGGATACTACTGCAGAGACTCTGGCGATTGATTCAATACCCATAATCCGGGAGTTCTCCGATGTGTTTCCTTCTGATCTTCCAGGCATGCCACCATATCATGATATCGATTTCTCTATTGATTTGGCTCCAGGTACCAGCCTATCTCTATCCCACCGCACCGCATGGCTCCGAAAGAGTTGAAGGGGTTGAAGGAACAACTTGAAGAGTTGCTAGCAAAGGGGTTCGTCAGACCAAGTGTATCACCTTGGGGTGCACCAGTGTTATTTGTGAAGAAGAAAGATGGGACTCATTGATTACCTCTTGTTGAACAAAGACACCATTAAGAACAAGTACCTGTTACCGTGTATTGATGATTTATTTGACCAGTTGTAGGGTGCTAGGGTTTTCTCTAAGATCGACTTGATATCGGGGTACCATCAGTTGAAGATTCGGGATTCGGATGTTCCGAAGACTATTTTTTGGACTAGATACGGCCATTACGAGTTTCTAGTGATGTCCTTCGGTTTGGTTAACGCCCCGGCGACATTTATGGATTTGATAAACAGGGTGTTCAGGCCATATATTGATTCGTTTGTCATTATCTTTATTGATGACATTTTGATCTACTCGCGCAGCATGGAGGAGCACGAGCAGCATTTAAGAGTGTATTGCTCCCTAACGCACACGCAAGTATATGTGGCCGACAAGTAATATAGGATTTTGAAGTCCAGATATCGTACCCACAGGGACTTATATCAACTATCACTAACACACTAATATTGTTATTCAGTCAAGCTAAATTTAAGTTCAAGAGTTTAATTCTGCTAAACTACAATTCTAAGTAATCACTAAATTATCAAATAACTAGTTGATTGTTATTTACTCAATAGAGACAAGTATTCTAGGGTTGTGATTGATTTACCAATCGTATTGTGTTCGAATTAACTCTCCCTTTCATATAATTCACTCATGGTTGCTAATTAATCGATAAATGTTCTCATAGCCTTCTCCCGAAGTACTACTCGCCTATTCTCAATAGATTAACGCCTATATTCCTATGAAATCAATCTATTAAGAATGTAATAAGATCACGATATTTAATTAAGCACAGTTATTAGGTATATTCCTATCCTAACAACAAATCCGCTCCCTCTAAGGGTTAAGATCATGCTCTCTTCAACTCTTCTCTAATCTAAACACGGCTTGCCCAAGCATAGCATAGATAGTAGATAGAATCTAACTGCTAGCCAGACAATTAAGCAATAAACACAAAATTGAAGAAATAACCATATGTTAGTGAATTATATCAAGGTTAAGTTAATGTTAAACAACAATATTCATGGCTAATCACAACCCAGAACAATGGGTGTTTAGCCACTCATAATATAATCACACAATAGCATAAGTATTGAATCAATTGTAAAATACTAGAAAAAGATTGAAGAAAACTGAGAATTCTTGCTTCCTCACGATCCCTTGTGTGTTTTTTCTCCAAAGTGGCGTCTTTCCCCTTCAAAATTAGGTTTTGTCTTCTTTTTATACGTGTTGGGTAGGTCTAGGACCGAAAAGAACCTTGTCGCGGGCGAAATTGGAGAAAATCTCATCATCGGCGCCCTGGGTAGCGCCAGGCGGCCACCAGGGCGCTGCTTCCAGTAATCTTTCTGTCTCCAGCGCCACAGGTGGCAGCAGGCGCTGCCTGTGGCGCCCAAATATGCACTTCGTCCGATTTTGTTCGTGTTTGGCTCAAATCTTGCGCGTTTCGCCCCCAATTTCTCCCGACTCATTCCTAACATAAAAACACTTCAAATTAATATGAATCGTAGCATTTAACATCCCATTTTCACGAAACAAGAGTCATATATGAAGCGATATACTTAGAAATATATATACTTTACGCTAAACATCAACACCCCACACTTAGACCTTGCTCGTCCTCGAGCAATGGGACTATCTAACAACCTCCCAACTACGTACAAGCTTCATATGATAAGAGAACATTCGACTTTTAACCACACACTATACCCTTCACCACGATCAATACCGGCATGCAAGCATGAACACACAAAATTTCACATTCTTCCCGTTAAGCATACCCAAGTATAATACTTCAATTCAATTTAATTCACCAACCTAATTGATACCACCCAACCTCAAAAGTCGACTTGCAACCACTAAGCGCCCTCAATTCATGCACTTACCCAACAAGAAAGTTTACAACATTACCAATCATTCAAGAGATCATGTGCCCTTACAAACAAAAGAAAGAGTGAATATAGATAGTCCACACATTCAAACATGCGTTTGAATATAGATTAACGACATCGCACAATTGAACAAAGTTCGCTCACTCTCACAAAGAATTCATATGCATCCCGTGGTCGTACCATAAGCTTGCCCGTAGTGTAGATGTCTACTAATTTAAGCTAAGCCAAATCTATGATCGATTAGGACTTTTAAGGTTGTAATGTATGCTAAGGGACGGGTAGGATATATTTAGAAATAGTGACTAACCCTCCTAAGCACTTTAATACACTACATTCACAATTCAAGCACCTTTTCTTCTCAACCAATTCACTTGTCTTATACACATAGCCCTCTTTTTCAATTAAGCACTTCTATAATTCCACTAGCACAAATCAATAAGCATTGGAAGTGTTTTCTACATACTTTCACTATCATTTTTTTTTCTTTTCTTCACACACTCCATACATTAAAGCTCATCGGCTTGTGACTTTTGATTTCAACTTTAGTGCACCAACAGGCCCTTCCATGGTTCCACTCAACAACTACTCCCCAATCTCTAACCTTACTTCTTTTAGCGACTAAGTGCCTTAGGAGGTAAAGGTTCAATCAAGATCAAATTAAGAACAAAATAGAGGTATGGCTTGTAATGTGGGTGCCAAAGAAAAGGTCTATAGGCTCAAAGAGGCTAGCAACGGAAAGTTTTATTTTTATGTGACAAGCACATCCATGATCAAGCAAGAAAATGCCTACGTCATCTCCTAGATTACCCCAACTTACAATTTCGCTTCAATTAACACACGGGGCAAGTTTTAGACTACACAGGATAGCACAGAAAATCACAAATCCTTACTCACACATTGCACATGACTCAATTGAGACGGTTCTATTCAATTCTCAAGTCAAGCAAGCACACATAATCGAGAAATTTAAGCAATATTACACTATGTGGCATACAAGTCAAACAACTGAGAACAGGCGTCACAAAATATGCTATTTACTTTACTCAGGCTTAACAATTCAAGTCAAATAAACGGGAAAATTGAATGTATGTCATAGCCTACTGTGCCAGCATCAACTACGTCAATGAGTATCTCAGAATGACTCAGTTTCTTCCTAAACTACTCCTACAAGGAAATTAAAGTGCCCGGTTCAAGCTACATCCTTGGAAAAGAACCGGTGCCTTAAGAAAAATCAAGGAATACTACCTAACTATCCAAAAAAAGAAAAATCTTTTTGTTGCTTTTAATCAGACTTTATCCCTCAAGAAAATTTTTCAACAGATCCATCATCGGGAAAAGTCCGAGATTTTTCTAAAACATTTTCAACTGACTATACTAAAAAAAAAAGAACAATACAACTATTAAAAGAACCAAAATAAAACCAGTTTATACATAATATACACTCACAACACATGTATTTCTCCCACCCCACACTTAAATAATGCATAGCCCTCGAGTAGGGTGAAAAGAAAAGCTCCCTGTCAATCAGTGCCAGTGTCATCAGCATCTGATCCGAAAGGCACCAAAGTCATCGGCCCTGTAGCACCATCGCCATCCTCATCCTCAGTATCTGAGCCATGGGCAGTGTTGGCGTCCTCCGACGGGTGAACGGGGCTACCAGGTGCAATCCCCAACATCTCCTTGGACGCGCTGGACAAGTCATTGCGCAAGTACATACGCTCCTCATCGGTAATGCCGGCCCTGCTCATGAGCAAGTTCAAAGTGTTATAGATATACCTGTTAAAGTTCTCCTCTCACTCCATTCGAGCAGCTGGGGTGAGTTTGGATGATGTCTCCAATACAGATGTGATGTCCATGAGCCTTGATGGCGCCTCCACCACCTCATCATGTCCGGGATACTCGGGCACTCCGCGAGACCTCATATACTGAGTTAGTAGATTGCCGAAGAAGAACCGCCGAATCTGGCGCCCAAACCTGGTGCGGGCCATCTCACTGAGCATGATCTCAGCGACATTAATTGGTCGGCCGGTCATCAAGGAGAAGATGAGACACACTCTAGCGCGAGTGCAATCACTGCTGTGCTCCGCCGGCATTAGTCTCGCCTGCACAAAGTTCTGCCACATCTTGGCAGTGTTGTTGAAGTCTACACGAACCATGGAGAGATGTATGTTACCCTGCTTCCGTAGCCACTTAGCATTAGAATCAACACCACATAGAGTGTGACGTATTAGCTCATATTTCGGGCTTTGGATCAAGTGTTAGAGTCTCCTTGGGTCGGCATTCTCAACCCCTAAATAGTCGCACAAATCCTCCTTGCCCATCGGCACATCCTTTCCTCGGACATGTGAGGTGGAGCTGCGATAATTCCAATTTGCATACAGCTCTCGTACCATGCTCAGGTTTGCAGGCCCCGGGCATTCCAAGAACTTGTCCATCCTTAGAGCCCGCAGTCTGGCAAGCACATCCGGGAATTTCCTCTCTAAGGCTGTGGTATTAATCCCCATCTCAGAGACGTATCTTCCCGCCGGCATGAAGTCTCGATGCAAAGCAATAGCAGCATCATTAACCAAATCCAAACGAGGCCTCGGCCTTAATAGCACTTGCTGAGACCCCTCGGCGACCTGTTTATTTTTGAGGGAAGTGAAGAGCTTTCTCCCTGTTTGCGCTTTTTGGTCACTGGAGAGGTAGTGGAGGACTTTCCACTGCCTTTGCCTTTGCTGGTGCCATCACGAGCCATAGTATCCTGCAACACAAGTAAACATGAATGTAAGAAAGGTTCAAGACATATGCCTTAGGTTGGCATGCAAGTCGTCAAATGACCCCACACTTAAAACCGAAGGCATAAATACAAGTGTTGCACCTCAAAACTATGGGTACTCAAGACTTCCCCATGCGACACAATAATGATTGATCATGGCAACGTGAATACTCAATAAGGTCAGCTAAAGGGATAAGGTCGACACCTTTCACAAAGACTAAATTATGCTAAATTAAGCTAACTTACAAGATTCTACAACATACAACATACAACAACAATGGTGTAAGAACATGTTCGGCATCAAAGCCACATCCCCCAACTTGTAAAAGCAGACCTAGACACCCCACACTTAGCCCAAATGCATACACAAGTGCATCCGGTTACTCAGACTTCACCGGTGCACAAAAATTTTCACTCAGGCATTTAAGCAAACACAATGTGG
>MCJB01048691.1:11158-23933 GCA_002018475.1 Nicotiana obtusifolia
AAAAAGACAATTAAGTCATTCACCCAAAAAAAAAAGTAACAAATAAACAAATTAAAAAAAAAAAAAAGGGGAAGAAACCTATTTTAACTAAAAGAAGGTCACAGCCACAACTAAAAGAAAAGGGAAACAAAGGGGAACGGACAGAAACAAAACGATTTCAGAAGGGAAAAAAAAACCTTAGAAGGAAAGGAAGAAAGCATCGAACAGGAAAAACAAACGAAAGAGAGTCTCGGATGTTTCTTTAGCGCTGAAGACCGTGTGTCATCTAATCTTTGGCATACAATTCCTTAGGTTTCAGCAAAACACTCCAGGTAGTTACATGTATTTCTTCCTCTTTTAAGACTAAGGAATTTTATATACATAATCTTTGTAGGGCTGAGTAGATATAATTTTGAAGTTGGATTAAAATTTGAAAGATATAGTTAAGGAAATTGGGAGAAATTCATGAGACTTTTCCATGAATTAACTGGATAAATCATATGAATAGGTTGGAGTTGATAGTTTACTCATATGTGGGTAAATATAATTCGGCAAATTAAGAGTCAAATATGAAACCTCGAGGGTTGGGTATTCTAAATTAGCTATAAATTAGCCTAAACACAGTAATTAACATGAGACCGATATTATGTAATTATAGATTGAATTGGAGGAAGTTGTACGAATTGCTCGAGGTGAAGCATTTGGAATTTCGGCAGGAGTACTGTGAGTAGTAATCTTACCGCAATTTGTGTTTTCATAACTTGCATGATTTACACATGATTTTTAATATGAATATGTTACCGATTATTTTGAGTTGCATGTGGGACAAGTCTTTTACTCGATATGAAACCGAAATAGTTATTTGAGATGAGTACCATGATTTTAAATATTTTTGTTGTCACTAGATCTGTTTTACCGTTACTTGAATTTACTGTTATCGGAAGGAAATTATATGATTTGATTAGAACTTAAATTCCCTATATTGTTTTAAAATAGTTTATACGAGTATATACGGATTACAGAGACAAGTATAAATGGGAGTAGACATTGAAGGATCCCGTAGCTAACGGCGGGTTCGTTAGACCTGGTGCACCTTGTAATTACTGATTACCGTTATAGCCCTCGCTAGTGGGAAGGTAGAGCTTGCATACCGTTACCGATTTCCCTCGAGTAGGGACTACCGTTATATATGACTTCTGGTAAAGAAGTCCACAGTTATACCGATTACATGATCCGTTCATTGAAACCTCCCAAAATATGAATACTGATATTATACAGTGGTTATCGAGCTTTTACTGAATTGTTAATTATATTTTACTATAAGAAAAGCGTGATGAGATTGAAAATTATTTATTGTTTCTGAAATGACATTTTTATGTTATTTTCTCTTTGAGATACTAGCATGTTTCTAACTTGTCCCCATATAAAAATGGTTGTGGTTAAGTGTTATTACTGACTGAGCTAGTAACTCATTCCCCGCTAAATTTTTTTTACAGAGACAGCAGTTGACGCAGGCGAGGATCTCGTTAATTAGAGCGCACAGGTTGATATTTCTCGGTGAGCCTCGCACTTGTTTGCGTGGGCAGAGATTTTACTTATTGTTATGGTCTTTTCATCGAACTCTTAGAGTCGCTCCATAGTCATTATTTTAATGTCATGCGTATTCTTTCGTTATTATAGTCTTATGTTGAGTATCATTCTCATTTATCAAAGTTGGGGATAAATTAGTATTTCTAGTGGTTAGTTGGTGATTTAGTTATGGTGGAGACTTGTATTGGTTAATTGACAAGTTGTCAATTGTTTGGTATAATATTAGGATGTTTGGTTGTTGATTTGAGATAGGAAAGTTTTTGAGATAGTCCAAAAACAGGAGAAACTCTGTCAGATTTTCTGTAAAATTTCCGATAAGGCTTACTTGAGAGCACTTACTCCTAAGTGCCGGTCACAATCCTAAATTGGGTCGTGTTTCAAGTCACAAAAAAAAAAAATTGTTTTCAACTTTTAATATTGGTACTTCTCTATTTAATTTCTGAATCTGACCTTCTTTTATTGTCATATATGTAGCACATCTTTATACCGGATATAATACATAAAAGTAATCAACATACACTTTTTTTCTTAGGTAGAATGTTTTCGTTTTTTCGTACGGAAAACACATTATTATAGAAATGATGCAAATCAAACAGCTAACACAGTAAGATACCACTAAACTAAAGTGACATAGGCGAAGAAAAGTTTTTTCTTAATCAAAATTCTTAGCACTTGGAGTAAAAAAAAAAGTTAAATTTATAAAAGGGAGGGAAAAAGAGAAGAAAATCAAAAGAGGTTTACTTTTTGTCCTTACATGTTTTTTTTCTCCTGGAAGAGCCAAATATACTTCTCTACTTTTATTTATTGTTCTGTCCTATCTACGTTATAATTTTCATTTACATATACTTTTGTCGTCCATCAAAGTTTCATATTTATGCCTATTTTACGAACATAACACGTATCGTCGTCTGATCATTGATACTGTAAAAGTAGTTTTCTTGCTTTTGTGCCAGCTCATGATCTAAACAAGTCGCACATATACCCTAGTACATGTTCCTTAACGCTAAGCGCACCCCCGAAGAGCGGGAGATTTCGTGACATTTCTGATTGGTTGTCTTGTATTTCTAATAAGTTGTTTAATAGTTGGCATGTTGAATCGTATACATAATATGATGGGTTGGTTTAGATTGATCCTAATCGAATGATGATGAATTACTTCTATTTAATAGAATATTGAATTCGAAGATAAAATCTCAAATCACAGATTTGCGCGAAATCCATGTTATTTTCATTCAACCGCTACAAGATCAACAATTCAATAAGCTTGGGCTTCTGTTGCTGACATAAAAACATCTCTTTCCATATCTTCGGATACAACCCATAAGGGTTTTCCCGTTCTTTGTACATAAACCCTTGTGAGGGTTTCACGCAGTTTTAGCAGTTCTTCCGCTTTCAGGACAAATTCGCCTGTTTGTGCCTCATAAAAAGAACTAGCAGATTGATGAATCATTACCCTGATGATATCGCAAAATAAAAGCCTCTCCTATCTCGCATAATAAAGTAAAGAGAAAAGAAAAATAAAGAATAGAAAGATAGAATTGAACAACCGTACAGGCATCTTTTATGCATACGGCTCTATAAGAAAATTGACCCCCCCTCCCCCCCTTCTATTGAAGAAAGAAAAAAATAGAATCTATCAGACTCAGATGGATAAATGATCAAATTGTCATCCTTCCTTTCGGAGGAGTTAAAAAAATACTATATAATTGCTTTATATGTTTGTTTTTTCTTTTTTTTCTTTTTGGTTTGTGATTCAGCAATCCCAAAGTTTCTTTTTAATCTGATCAAATAAGGAAAAAATCTTTTTTTTTTCGTACTCTTTCATAAGATAAATATTGTTAAGAACTCTCCGGCATGAAAACAAAAAAAGTTTGTAACACTGAACTGAACTCCTGATAGATAAGAGAAAATCAGAAATACCCCTTATCTCATACTACTCTCTCGATACAGAATCTAATGTTTTGAAAAAAAAAAATATAAAAATTTCTCATATCGAATTCGAAGTGCCATGCTATTATTACTTAGTATTCATATGGCGAAGACATAGTCTTCTTTTTTCTCTCAAATAAAAACCTCATTGGCGCCAAGCGTGAGGGAATGCTAGACGTTTGGTAATTTCTCCTCCGACCAGGATAAAAGATTCCATTGAAGCGGCTATTCCCATGTATATTTAATGGACATCTGGTCGCACAAATTGCATAGTATCATAAATAGCCACCCCAGGTATTGCCCAGCCCTCAGGAGAGTTTATAAACGAATACAGATCTTTGGTCTCATCCTCGATACTGCGATGTACTATAAGACCAATAAGTTGATTCGAAATCTCGCTATCAACCTCTTGGCCTAAAAAAAATAATCTTTTTCGATAAAGTCGGTTGATTAGGGTAAAATTATATTCCTTAGGAACCGTACATGCGCCTTTTGATGCATACGGTTCAAAAAAATTGTAAATCAATGTATAGATTTCAGTCCTCTTTCTTTTTTTCTAGAAAGGTTCTTTCTTACTTCTAACGAAAGGGCTTTTCTTCCATTTTTCAATAAAGACGAGTTTTTTACTCTTTTTTTATATTTTCGATTTTCTATTATAAAATTTGAAGTTATAAGAAAGGGTCATTAAACTTATCGAATTAAATTCTCATTGATGTATTCTTTCATAGTGATTTAATCCAAACCGCGATGGTATTTTCTTGTTCCTGAATGGGTCTGTTTCATCTTTTTAGGTTTATGCTCTACTCAGGGTAAAGATCCGTCCGATTTGGATTTGTACATAAAGGACAAATGCTCCCATTACCATTTCTTTTTGTATTTCTTTATTTTTTTTCAATTCATTTTATACAAGTATTTCTTAGAGTTGAGATAACTTTGCTTGACAATTAGGATCTCCTTAGAAAGAAAAAATGTGAATAGCAATCATAGATATCTTACCAATCCAATTAGGTTTTTTCTAAACGGAGCCTGGATATTTCATTTTTTTAGTCCAACCAAGCCAACCATAAATTATTCTAATTGAATTATTCTAATTGATAATAGTAATGTGAATCCCCTCAAAAATGGATCTAATTGCACTTCACGCTCCAAATTTTTGATGATGAAATTTATCTTTCTTGGGTAAAACGGGGGATATCTCGATCGGGGGAGAGAATGGGTAAGTACCATATGACCCAATATATATGAAAAGTCGCACTATACGTCAACCCAAGATGCATCTTCCTCTCCAGGACTTCGGAAAGGAACTTTTGGAACACCAATAGGCATTAAATGAAAGAAAGAACTAAATACTGTATTTCACTTTGAGGTGGAAACGTAATAATTTCTTTTATTGTCTTTATAATATTCATATAGGTTTTTATCGTATTTATTTTATCCATAGATTATAAAAATTCATAAAGAAAGACAAAATGAATAAACTCAAATTACGAATAGGTCTTTCTAATGCTAAATAAGTATGGACTCATTCGCTCATAGAAAATGGGATCAACTACCCCATTGCGTATTGGTACTTATCGAGTATAGAATAAATCTGCTTCTCTTTATTCCTACGAACAGAATTATTTCACTATTACCAACAGAATAGAATACCCTTATTCGAAAATAATCGACTGAACAAGAGTGGTACGTTTCTATTTAATTTCTGAATCTGAACTTCTTTTATTATCATATATGTAGCACATCTTTATACCGGATATAATACATAAAAGTAATCAACATACACTTTTTTTGTTAGGCAGAATGTTTTCGTGTTTTCGTACGGAAAACACATTATTATAGAAACCAACTTTATGATGCAAATCAAATAGCTAACACAGTAAGATACCACTAAACTAAAGTGACATCGGCGAAGAAAAGTTTTTTTTTAATCAAAATTCTTAGCACTTGGAGTAAAAAAAAAAGTTTATTTATAAAAGGGAGGGAAAAAAAGAAGAAAATCAAAAGAGGTTTACTTTTTGTTCTTACATATTTTTTTCTCCTAGAATGGCCATATATACTTCTCTACTTTTATTTATTGTTCTATCCTATTCACGTTATAATATTCGTTTACATATACTCTTGTCATCCATCAAAGTTTTATATTTATGCCTATTTTCAGAATATAACACGTATTATCGTCTGAGTGAAAGAATCAACCCACATTTAAGAAGACCAACCAGATTCGGTTACCCATAGCTAAGATAACTATCAATCGGGTTGGTTTTTTTTAATGTTTGTTGGTTGTTTCAATTGGATGATGTCAGGTGTCATGTTCGTTAAAATAGGGGTAAATATGAATTTTAATGGACGGCATGGGTATATATGAATGGAAAGTATAGTGAAAATAATACGGGCTAGTCAGTTTTTAAATTGGTAATTGTAATAGTTAGCGTTTGTAAAATCATTAAAAATAGCCACTATTTTACTGAAACACGGCAAGTTTCAGGTTAATATGTTGGATATGGAGCTCTTGCGTATAAACTTTCAGCATATTCTATTGGAACTCTATCACATAGAAATCCAGCATAATATATTGGATTATTGAGCTCCTGCATAAACTTTTAGCATATTATGTTAGAACTCCAGCATATGATGCTGGAATCTAATATATAAAGAATACGAACTCAATCACATTATGCTGAAATTTTTTCGGATATTTAAGAATGTTTTTGTTCAGATTTAATCTTTGAAAAGGTTACTAAATTTTAATTATTTTTAAAACAGTAACTATTTTTTAACTAACACTTATAAATCTGACTATTTCTAAAAAAAATTCCGGGAAAGTATAACAAGAGACATGATAGAATAATAAACAAAATTCTAGAGGTATATTTGGCCCTTTATCGTTTTCTTTTTTCAATTTTTTAAGCTAAATCTTTCTTTTTTAGTATTTCTTACCCAGTGATCGAACCCCAAAATGGAAACCCAAAAAAACAATCCACAAAAAGCCGCCATCAATTCACGTGTTGTTCTTTGGACCATAAACGCAGTAGTGTAGGATTAACTATAAATTCAAGCTGAGCTCCACTTAACTTCCTTCACTATCCCCTGAATTTTGGATTGATGCAGCAATCTTTGCTTGTTTCAGTTCCAGGTCAGTTCCATTTTTATCTCAATATCCATTTTTTTTCCTGTCTTTTTTTTGGGGTATGTTTGATTTGTATGAAAAAAAGAACTAATTTTTAATGGTTCTTGAAAATATAAATTTCAAGTTTTGGGTTTGTAGCACTTTTGTCGAACCTATGGTAGTTGAATTGTGGGTTTTGTTTCTTATGCATTGTGGTAGTTGAATTGTGGGTTTTTGGTTTTTTAGCACTTTTATTGGTTCTTGAGCCGAGGGTCTATAGGAAAAAGACTCTTTTAACTTATCAAGATAGGCACGCAAGGTCTGTGTACATACTACTCTCCCCAAACCACACCGGTGAAATTACACCGAATTTATCTCAGGCAATTTATGATTATCTGTTTGATTTAAAAAAAAAAAAAATGGGAACTTGGGAAATGATTGATGTTTTCTCAATGTTCTTTTTTTTTCTGAAACATGGAATTGATAAACGGCTGATACAATTGGAAACTCTAGCATTTGGTTTTGCAGAGACAATATAGAACAGTGGAGATGCTTTGCTAAATTGTCTTTTAGCTTATGGAAGATTGGAATCTAATTCTGCTATCTTAGGCCTTTGATTTGTCCTCCTTAACTAGTATCTTGGGAATTTGATATGGCAGGGCTAGACATCGATCGCACTGAAAAATGTGTGTACCTAATCTATTTTGTATAATATATAACGTTTTATTTGTATAATAATGGTGTCTGGGCTAGGTTGCGCCGCACTCTCGACTATTCCGCCAAGTACTTGCTATCTCCCGCTTAGTAATTCTATACATCAAGGTTTAGATAGATGAGAAGAAATCACTTAGTGATTTTTAATCTGTGGTGGGATTTGAACCTTGGTCTCCAAGGTTTGCACCCATTGTGCGCTTGTATAATTTGTCCCTATGTAAATTGGAAAAAGGGAAATATGGAATGAATGAGTTAATATGCAAATTGGACAAGGAAGATATGGACTTTATGGATTAATATGCAAATTGGAAAAGGAGGATATGGACTTTATGGGTAATATGCAAATTGGAAAAGGAAGATAGCAAGAAAAAAAAAAAAAGAAGTAAAAGAAAAGGAAGATCAGTAGCGGAGCCAAAAATTTTATTAAGGGATGCCAAAATTTTAAAAATTAAATGCACGAAAAAGTCAAGGGGATTCAATACGTAGCATATCTATATAAAAAATAATATTTTTTCTATCTAAACCGTATAATTTTAAGACGAACCCCTTGGAGCTATGTGGCTCCGCCATTGTGGAAGATACTGATTCTATGGGTGTAGAAATGGGAAGCTGCAGAGCTCAAATGGTTACTTGACATTCTGTAGAAACTAAAGTCAAGTTAACAGCCTTAAGACTGTTGTATCTTTTTCCTCTCTGATCTAGTTAATCTTGAATTGTCAAAATGCCATTTCATTAATACTAGAGTATTTTATGTGCAATCCAACCATATGGTTTTTGCTTATTTTTCCTTTTGTTTAAAGGGGAATAGAAAGTGCTCCTTAGGCCTCCAAGGTAGCAACTATCTTGAATGATTGATGCATCACTTTGGTTAATAGTTGGTAAACTGTGCAACTTCAAACAATTACCACTAGTCGTAGTTCAAAGGCTCAAATGTGATGCCCGTTTGAGGACCTTCTCTTTATTCTGCGCATTGTGTTTCCTGGTAGAAAGTTTCAAACCTCTACAACTTATGGCAATGTATACATAACTCTGAATCTCAAAGTCTGAGCTACCTATATAAGGATACACTAAGAGCACATATTGAGTTTCATATTCTGGCAGTGGTTACTGGTTATGCACCTGAATATTTTAGTTTTAGCTCGAGTCTCAAGATTGCTGATTGCAATATGATGTTGACTACGATTGTCTATAATTGATCTTCTATTTATTTATTTATTTCAAGCCCTTAATTGTTAAGTGGTTATTTTTTTGTAAATCCTCACTTCAGGAAGACCACCAGTATAAATAGGATTACGCGTTGGTCATAAGCTAACTATGCACTTTCCAAAGAAACAAAAGAAGTTCAAAACTAAGGTGCTTGACCCCGAGGGTATGGCCTAGTGGTCAATGAAGTGGGTTGAGAACCATGAAGTCTTAGGTTCAAATTTCAATGGAGAGAAAAAACATTAGGTGATTTCTTCCCATCTATTCAAACCTTGGTGGACAGAGTTACTTGGTACCTGTTGCTAGTAGGAGGTAGGAGGTAGGAGGTAGCATGTATCCCTTGGAATTAATTGAGGTGCGCGCAAGCTTAGCACGGACACCACAATTATAAAAAATAACGGAGGCGCTTGAAGCTTCAAGCCTGTTTACTACACCTTTTGTTCGCATTGTGTTTCTATAGTTGCTGTACTCCATGTTTCTGTTTCTCTTTTATATTGAATGCTACTCGTGTTTATTTTCTGATTCATTCAAATGTCTTCCTCATGCCATCTTTGAATATTGATATTTCTCTATGCTGGTTGGCTTCTTGTAGAGGAAATAATGGATGAGGCACCACCAAAGTCATTACGGCAAAAAATGTCAGCCTATTGGACAACGGCATGTGAAATGTATTACAGCAAACCAATTTCACACTGGATTCTTCTGTTTCTAGGTAGCATGGGTATGCTTGTCGCATTCCCTGCTTCTAGCCTCTTGTCCCGTATATATTTTGCAAATGGTGGGAAGAGCAAGTGGATAATTTCATGGGTTTCAGTTGCAGGATGGCCTCTCATCGCGATAGTCCTAATTCCTTCGTACTTCTTTCTTGAAGTGTTCCCGACGCCACTTGACTTAAAACTAACTTTATCTTATGTTGTTTTGGGATTCTTGAGTGCTGCTGATAACCTCATGTATGCATATGCCTATGCTTACCTGCCAGCATCAACTGCTGCTCTTTTGGCCTCGACTTCACTGGCTTTTTCTGCACTATTTGGATATCTCCTCGTGAAAAACACTATGAATCTATCAATTATAAATTCTATTGTGATCATTACAGCTGCCATGACGATCATTGCTCTTGATTCTAGTTCAGACAGGTATGGATATATCACCGACCATCAATACCTCATAGGTTTTGTGTGGGATGTACTGGGATCTGCACTCCATGGTCTAATTTTTGCCTTGTCAGAGTTGGTTTTCTTGAAATTACTTGGTAAAAGGTCGTTTCTTGTTGTTCTGGAGCAGCAACTCATGGTTTCCCTCTTTGCCTTTATATTTACAACAATCGGACTTGTTATAAGTAACGGTTTCCATGGGATGAAGTCTGAGGCAACAACATTCGAGGGCGGCAAAAATGCATATTACTCGGTTATTGTTTGGGGAATAATCACTTTTCAGCTGGGAGTCTTGGGAGCCACTGCAGTTGTTTTCCTCTCCTCTACTGTTTTGGCCGGTGTCCTTAACGCGGTAAGAGTGCCGATTACAAGCATTGCAGCTGTTATATTGTTGCATGATCCTATGAGCGGTTTCAAGATTCTGTCTTTGATTATTACATTTTGGGGATTTGGCTCTTACATTTACGGCAGCTATAGCCCTGCCAAAAAGGATGTCCCGCAAACTATTTCTTAATGTTCGTGGTTTTTCCCATTATTTCATCCTTCTCCCCATTGATAGGATTGGAGATCACAAAGTGTATGTATGTGTTTGACTGGCTAAATTATATATATTTGCTGCTTATAGCCTGTTTGGCCAAGCTTCTCCAAGTTCAAAAGTACTTTTTTTTCAAAAAAAATGTTTTTTTTTTCCAATTTTAAAGTGTTTGGCCAAGCTTTTATGAGAAAAAAAGTGCTTTTAAGGAGAAGCAGAAGCAGTTTTGGAGAAGTAAAAAAAAAGTAGCTTCTTCCCAGAAGCACTTTTGAGAAAAATACTCTTAGAAGCACTTTTTAAACGCTTGGCATAACAGTAATTGCTTTCGAGAAATACTTTTTAAATTAATTAGTTAAACACAAACTGTTTCTCATCAAAAGTACTTTTGAAATAAAACACTTCTCAAAATAAGCTGATTTTTCCAGCTTGGCCATACGGGCTATTAGTTGAATAGAACAACTATTACTGCAATTGCAGGGAAAAGTAATGAAGTTAGAAACTATATAGTAATATACATGCACAAGATGTATTTACTCTCTTGTGGAATCTATAGTAAAATGTTAAAGTTATCTCTTTGTGCTATTGGTGTATTTGTCTCTCTTATCATGTCATAGGCTCAAGATGCTAGTCATGTGAAATTAATAATAGGAGGGCTTTTCCTCTTCTTTTTTTTTTTTTTTGAGCGTTAGAAATTGAGCAGATGTGACAAGCCTTTGGTGGACAGAGTGATCGGGTACTTGTGTTGGTGAGATAGCAGATAAATAGTAAAATAGTCGAGGTACATGCAAGTTGCATTAGCACTGTACAGACCAAAAAAAAAAGGTTAAACATATGAGATAAATCTTTGTTTGAACCAAGGTCCAGTACAGAAAATATAATCAATGCAAAAGGTGTGCACTTTCTCAACGCATACTATCTATTGTAAGGGGAAGAGGAAAAATAAAATTCCGTTGCCGGGACTTGAACCCGGGTCTCTCGGGTGAGAGCCGAGTATCCTAACCACCTAGACTACAACGGATTGATGCTAGGTGTTTGTCAGTGCTAAATATTAGTAAAAACAAATAACTATAGACCATCCAGTTATTTCTCTAGCCGAAAATTTGCTTCAGGAACAATTCCCTACATGAATGTTATTTAAAAACCATAACTCTTAAGGCTTAAGGTCAGGTTACCAGCTTACAACAATAACAAAATATTCAGTAAAATCTCACATGTGAGGTTTGGGGAGAGTAATGTATATACATTTGTTACCCCTATCTTGAGAAAGTAGAGAGGCTGTTTCCGATAAATCCTCGGCTCAAAAAAATACAAAAGTAAAGCGAATAAAAAGGCTCGGAAAAGATAAAAGTAAGAAATAAATAAGCAGCAATACCAGCAAGGCAATCAGAAAACCAAAGCGCAAGAATCAACAGGTAATAACAGAATTCTGAGAACAAGAAATACAAGACTAGAACTAAATAGTATGCTAGAACTGCTTGTACAAAGAAGACGCTCAGCTACCTGACCATCTACCTTAATTCTCGACCTCCACACCTTTTGATCAAGGGTCATGTCCTCGGTGAGCTGGAGCATTGCATGTCTTGCCTAATCATCTCTCCCCAATACTTCTTCGGTCTACCCCTACCTCTCCTTAGGCCCTCCACGACCAACTACTCACACCTCCTTAGTGAGGCATCAGCGCCTCTCTTATTCACGTGTCCGAACCATCTAAGTCTCACTTCCTACATTTTGTCCTCTACCGGAGCCACTCCCACCTTGTCCTGAATAACTTCATTCCTAATCTTATCCAGTCTGGTATACCCCCACATTCATCTCAACATCCTCATTTCTGCCACTTTCATCTTCCGGACATGAGAGTTCTTAGCTGGCCAGCACTCAGCCCCATACAACATAATCGATCGGACAACCGCTCTGTAGAACTTACCTTTAAGTTTTTAGTGTCACATTCTTATCACACAAAATACCGGAAACGAGCCTCCATTTCATTTACCCCGCCCTGATACGATGTGTGGCATACTCGTCAATCTCTCCATTTCCCTATATAATTGATCCAAGGTACTTGAAATCATCTCTCTTAGGAATGACTCATAAATTCAACCTCGCATCCCCGTCCACTTCTTGATCTGCACCACTGAACTTGCACTCAGAATATTCTGTCTTGGACATACTCAACTTGAAACCTTTAGACTCTAGAGTCTACTTCCAAACCTCTAGTCTTGCGTCAACATCGTCTCGCGTCTCATCAATCAAAACAATATCATCTCAGAATAACATGCAATACGGCACCTCTCCTTCTCCTTGGATGTGGCGCATCAGCACGCCAGCCACAGTTTACCAGCTTATTAGGTTTAATAAAAAAGGATGTTCAGTTAGAAAAAGATATCAAGGATTTTAGACGGGTGAGTTGATATAGAAAATCTTGTTTGAACCCAGTTCAGTATATTTTAGGTTAAATTGGGAAATCACTAATCAAACGCTTATTCTAATAAAATTTATCGATCCATATATATCAGGGAAAATATAAAGTAGCGGATGAAAGGGAAAAAAAACGGGGGTTTTGTTTGGGGG
>MCJB01048691.1:26685-63990 GCA_002018475.1 Nicotiana obtusifolia
GGGGGTTAATGTAACTATTTAACTTACGACATTCTTGGTCATCAGCCTGTCCTTAAGAGCTTTCAAAGCTGGTTCCAGGTCAGTCTTCTCCAAGTTTGCCTTACCTGCGATACTGGATACACAAAAGCAATTCAATTATTGAAGTGAGCCAGTAATCCACAGAGAGACAGAAATTCAGATGAATGACAATTGGCTATTCCAGATAAAGCAAATGCAGTACAATGAAAACTAGGAACTGAAACTGGATTCATGTGTTTCCCTATTTCTCTGCAGCATTTTTCTGCTTCTCACAACTCAAATCAAATTTAATTCACAAAGTAAAGAGAATGTAAATAACTGTGTACTTCTTTTGTCTTAAGCAAGTAAGCAGTGTAAACTATAATTATAACTTTTGAATCCCTTCAGAGAAAAACCTCATAAAACAAAAGTAATAAATAAAACCAAACATTTGGATAGCACTTTAATGATCTTGACCTATCCTGCAATCAACGGAGGACGAGAATTTACCTCTGGAAC
Organism: Nicotiana obtusifolia; assembly: GCA_002018475.1. Classification (NCBI taxonomy): domain Eukaryota; kingdom Viridiplantae; phylum Streptophyta; class Magnoliopsida; order Solanales; family Solanaceae; genus Nicotiana; species Nicotiana obtusifolia. The sequence continues at coordinate 27,202 of MCJB01048691.1, forward strand.
ATGGATGAGAACCAGCCTTTCTTCTTTGCTTCAACCTTGTTGTCTTTTCCCGGTTCTTCATCATCCTCGGTCTCACTATCACTACTCAAGATCTCCTCTTTGTCCATCATACTGTCACCTTGTTCTGCTGCCACAACTGTCATATTCTCATTCCCATTCTCACTCACAGGTTTTGTGAAATCTAATTTTGGCTCAGAAGGTGAATCATCCCAAACTCGATTCGTCTTTATCTTTTTTGTAGGCTCTGCCTTGGAACCTTTGTTTACAACAGTATCTGCTTTCTTTCCACCTTTAGCCCTGAGCTTCTGTAGCTTATTTACATCAAAAGCCCCAGCCGCGGAATTCCTGTTCTCTTTACCGTTAACCTGCACTACTCCATTTACAATACTTCCGTTAGAATGTCCATTCTCCTTAACATCTCCTTTCACTTTATCACCATCTCCACCATCATTTCCTGAATCACTACCCCCCTTTTTATTGTTGCCTCCATCAGTACCACCCTTTTGCACCTGTCCTTGCTTCTTACCAAGATTATTGGTGACAGGCTTTGCCACCTGCTTCGATTTCTTGATATCCTCAGCATGAGCCTCGGCCTCTTTCCGGAGCTGCTGGAAAATATCATCAAATTCATTGTATACAGTCCTTTTGGGATCATGAATCTCAGAGAATTCCCGTTTAACCATAGCAAGCAACTCATCCACATACAAAAGATGGAGAATCCGCTGATACACAGCGACGAAAACAAGGCCCAGTTCATTGTGGAAAGTCCATTTAAGAGTGTATGCAGCTCCAGTAACATCATAATTGTATGATGCAGCACCTGAACGTTCCTCCAAAAGACACAAACGAATCAATGTGTCAACTGGGGAGCCTCTAAGAGCATTTCCAAGCTCTTTACATGTCCAGAGGATCAAACCCCCTCTAGTGAATATCAGTAACTGCTCTAACATATCCGAACTCAAATTCAACCCTGCAACCAAAAGTTTGACACCAAAAGAAAGAACTCTTCAGAATTTAAGGGGGGAAACAACTTCAGAGAAAGCAAAAGAAAAAAAAATCACAAAATGACACAAGCAGAATCGTGAATTGGGCCCTCAACAATTGGGCTTGATGTTGATGATCTTTGTGCAAACAATATAGAAGAGAACGATAATCAATGTGAAAAATAAACCTTATGCGATAGACTTTCTTTATTGACCCTGCTTACTTGGGTTGAGTCTTGTATTTGATTGTTAAATAGTTGGCCAAGTTCTTATACATGTTTTTAGCTAATTGCTTCATGTACCTTTCGTTCTTTTTCAGCCTGTGTAGTTAGGTTGGATCCACTGTTTAAGTAGCGACATCCTATCTCGCATACCATTTTAGTCTTATCACAAGTGTAGAAGATTTAGATTCATTGAGGAAGAGAGTGAAATACTTCATGAAAAGCTAGAAGAGAAGTTCAACAAGCAATCAGCTCACCAAAAATAAGGCTAACTAGTTAGAACCAATTAATTTAAAACAATATAATGACGAGACAAACTTGATATGTTTAGAAGTTACATACAACACTCTGGCATTTCCGACTCTATACACTGTTTTTAGGTCCATATTTGCACTTAATTATTTCTTCTTTATTTTTTATATCTTCTTATATTCAGAGTGGACCTGTTGCAAGTGGAGGCTCATGCAAATGATGGAATTTTCCTTATGGAAGAATTAGATACCAAAGTTGAATCAAATTATGAAACTAGTATTGATAGGATGGTTGCCTTGTTAACTATTCTGATGTATATGTACATAATAGATATGTCTTCTTAATTTAATTCTTCCAAAGATTAATGACTTCCTATCCTATCCAATTGTTTTATCGACTTTCCAATAATAGACAATTAGGGTGGACCGTGGAAAAACATATAGGGTATCTGATTATCTAAGACATGAGCATAACATAATTTAAATTCTTCTATTCAATAATAAGAAAAAATTGCAAAATTGAATATGATTATACGCTTTTTGGCGACTTCGATTTCCCCGCCACCAACCCTATACTTAATCCTTAACTCCAAGCTTTGCAAGGAAAGATCTATCCGTCTTAGAGGCAACTTGGTTTGGATACTATGCAAGCGTGTCATAGCATATAAAACAAGTCTTAAATTTTCTCCTATTCGCTTATCTAAAGCTTGTCAATCTGGCACTCGCTACAAACTTATAAATGATTCTGACTGCCCCGTCTTCGGTATGATTAACTATTGTGACTTGTGATCATATTTCGATATGTTTTCCTTCCTAGTTTGCTATATGTTAGGCTGTTTCTACTGCGTAGTTTCCCGTACATGTTGACGTCCAGATTGCTTAGCTTTTTAGATTCATTTACATGATTCTAGCACTCATAGACCATCCAGATTTTCTAACAGAAGTGGAACAACTCCACGTCATGTGGGTCTCAAGGACTCCTTCCATATCTCTCTCAGGCATCTTATTTTTCTCTTAATTGAATCAGTGTGGAAGCAAGCACCATAAGCGAGTTTATGATAAAATCATAAAGTGCAATCATACTTTCTTTTGCATTAAACCTTGTTTATTCTTTGACCTTAATTCTTAAGTGTACTATTAGAAATGAAACATAGCTTGATCCAAAAGAAAATACGGCTGCAATTTTTGATTTTATATCATAAACTTAATTATGATGCAAGCCACGCTGATTCAATTAAGAGAGAAAGTACCACAGAGAACTATGAAAAAAATGTCCCAGGTGGTAGCGTCCTAAAAACACGCATGAAGTGGAGTCATTCCAGTTATATCAAAAAATCTTGACGGCTCTGAGCGCCACAATCATGTACGAGGAACTAGGTTGTCTAAACGGCAAAATGTACGAGAAACTACGCAGTCGAAACAACCTAATAACATATGGGAAACTACTCAAGAAAATACACTTAAATATGGGCATAAGTTGCAACGAAAGAATATGCCGAAAAGGGACAATCACAACTATTTACAAGCCAGTATGAGTGCTGGATTGGAAAGCTTTTGACAAATGAATTGCAGAAGATCTAAAACTTGTTTTAAATAAGACAATGTGCTTGTATGACAATCTAAAGTAAGTTGCTCTAAAACAGATGGATCTTTCCTACCAAATCTTGGAATTCAACAATAAAGCATGAGAAACTGGTGACGAAGACAGCGAAGTCACCGAAAATGGTATAACTGTGTTTGAGTTTTGCAATTCTTTCTATCACTAAATAGCAAAATCCAAACCATATTATGTTAATGCTTTAGTTAATTAGCATCTATTAAAGTCTCATTCTTATTGTCGTTCTTTTTTAGATTCGTAAATGTGTAAGTGTAACTAGTGCAATGCATACCATGATATTTTTTTATATCCGCCCTAATGGTTTATTAAAAAGTGAAAAGAAGATAAAGCACTTGAATACGAGATGGAGTCATTCAAATTTGGAGGTATAAAATTAAGAGGACATATTCCATGTACATCTAGATAATATGGAAGCAAGACAACCATTTTATTTTGTAATTTTGATTTTGGTATCTAATTCTTCACTTCTCATGACACTCTACTTACAACAGGTCTAATGTAAATGCAATATAAGAAAACTTGAAAAAAACATAGACATTGAGCAAGAATCTAAAAACAGTATATAGAGTTGTAAATATTACTGCCTTGTACGAAACTTCTAGACATATCAATATATCAAGCTTATCTCGACATTATTGTCTTGCTATTACTTGCTATCAGTGCTTCTTCTATTTTCTTTAGCCAAGAGTATATCGGAAACAGTCTTTCTACCCTTCCAGGGTAGGGCTAAGGTTGCGTACATTCTACCCTCTCAGACCACTTGTGGGATTACACTGGGTTGTTGTTGTTGTTGTGAGCTTATCTCGACATTGTATTGGTAAAATTATTTGGTTCAAACTGGTTAGCTTCTTCAGTTATTTTTGCTAGGGTAACTGCTGGCTTGTTGAACTTCTCTTCTAGCTTTTCATGTATTATTGTCACTCTCATCTTTATATAGCAAAACCCAAATAACCTACCAAAGTGTTTTCACGATTTATGCAATCAAACTACGATTAACCAATTAACTCGATATCTTCCTATCAAAAAACCAATGAATCTACCAAACCCTTTAAACAATTAAAGCAATAAAACCATTTTCCAGTTTTAATTTCCTCAAGAACCTAATTCAGATCACACCACAAAAACCTTAATCAAAAACCTGCCACGCAACAGGATTAACAGATCGAACATACGAAGCACACAAATCAGCAAACAAAATCACAGAACCAATCCCAAAAATAAAAAGAAGGAAAATCCCGGAAATTAAAATTGAAAAAGAAAGAAACTAAAATCTAAAACCACAACTAGAAGAAATTGCAGGTACCTGTCAAATTCGTCGGTAATCTGAGAAGGAAAAGGCGACGAAAGGACTTGGAAAACGGAAAACGGAAAACGAAAAGAGAAAAAAAAAATGAAAAAAGAAACAGAAACGACAAATGTGTTATAAAATAAAAACAGTAAAGTAAATAAATGAAAGACAAAGAAAGATATATTGATATATTATTCAACTTATCGTAATGAACTGTAATAAAAAAGAAAGCTACTCTATAAGCTACTATTATAAGGTTTTGTGTAAGCTTATCTGCTCTGGAAGCTACAATTGCAAGCTGTGTAAGCTTCTTGTAAGCTGTTATTATACCAGCTCCTTCAGGAGCTACGGCAGAGTCCAATATGGATAAATTTTTTCAGAAAGCTTATTTATAATAAAGTATTAAATGGACATTCATACTATAATATATTTATAACACTCCTCCCTGATGTTATTAAAAGATAATGTGCCCCATTAAAACCTTACTAGGAAAAATCCCGTGAGAAAAATTCAGAAAAAGAGTACACATATTGCTAGCTGCCTCATTAAAAACCTTATAAGGAAACCCTATGGGAAAAAACTAGTAAGGGCAAAAAAGTACAGCGCGTATTGTACTCCCCTGATGAAAACTTTGTTTCAAATATTGAGTCTCCGCATTCCAATCTTGTATACTATCTTCTCAAAAGTTAAAGTTGGTAGAGATTTAGTGAATAAATCCGCTGGATTGTCACTTGAACGGATTACTGCATAACGATATTACCATTCTTCTCGAGATCATATGTGAAAAATAATTTTGGTAAAATGTGTTTCGTTGTATCTCATTTTATGAATCCTCTCTTTAATTATGCTATGCATGTAGATTGTCTTCGTATAATATTGTGGGTTTTTTTATCACATTCCAACCCATATTTTTCTCGTATAAAATGAATTATTGATCTCAACCATACACATTTCCTACTTGCTTCATGAATAGCTATTATCTCAGCATGATTTGAAGAAGTAGCAGCAATAGATTGCTTAGTGAAGCGCCATGGTGTGACAGTATCTCCGCATGTAAACACATACCCAATTTGAGATTGAGCTTTATGGGGATCTGATAAATAACCTGCATCTGCATAACCACTACGATCTGCACCACCTTTGTTAGCATTTGCAAGATACATAAATGCACCAATTGCACTGAGATAGAGTATTTCAGGACCAAGAAGTTCCTCATCCTCTTCTGGAGGTCAGAACGGAGCCTTATTCACTTCAAGTGATCGAACACCCATTGGTGTACTTAATGGGTGCGTTTTGTCCATGTAAAAGCACTTAAAGACCCTTTCTATATAGGCAGATTAATGCATAAAGATCTCGTCTGCTAAATATTCAATTTGCTGACCAAGACAAAATTTTATTTTTCCAAGATATTTCATCTCAAATTCTTTCTTAAGGTATTCAATTGCCTTTTGGAGCTCTTCTAGATTTCCAACAAGATTTATGTCATCAACATAAACAGCAAGTATAATAAATTCTGATGCCATTTTCTTTATAAAAATACATGGACAAACAACATCATTTATATAAGCTTCTTTCAGCAAGTATGCACTAAGGCAATTATATCACATGCGCCCTGATTGATTTAATCCGTACAAAGATCTTTGTAATCTGATTGAGTACATTTCACGATACTTTGAACTATATGCTTCAGGCATTTTAAATCCTTCGAAGATCTTCATATAGACTTAATCAAATGAGTCATATAGGTTATGATTTGCATTTAGATGGCATGACATCTTAGGTGTCTGGACTACAGGTCCGATCCTCACAATCTTTTACAATATTGTGAACTATATTGTATCAAATATATCGTCGACGATCATTTTGTATCGGTTCATAAGCGACAACTTGTTGAGATCTCATCACTTACTTTATTTTCAAGCACCTGAACTTCTTAAAGAGTTTCATGAAATATTATGTCGTGGGCTCTTATATAGCTTATTTTTTCCCCATTATGATCATTTGCTCCTATCATTTTTCAAGGATTGTTACCTTTGGAACCGATTGGTTTACTACGCTTCATGCGTGCAGTAAATTTTATCCTTCAGGGACTTTAATTTTAACAGGAGTATTTGCAGCTGAAATGTGATATTTAATTTTGGATCAGCAAATGCTTCTGCATTTGACTTGAATTATCTTCTAAATGAGGATCATATTAATGATAATTCGATTCATATAGCATATTTTTCAGCTGTTTATTCCATCCCCCAAATGTTAGAAAAACTAACACATATCCCGAATCTTCTTTGGGAAACCTATCTTCGTGCATTGTGATAGAGAAATTAATTATATACCACACATCAAAAGTTATTAGATAGTAAAAATATTTGATTTATGATCCTAAACCAATTGTGAGGGAAGGACTTATCATTTTTTGTTGGTCTGATGCATACAAGTGTTGTTGTATGCAATTTAGAAAATCTTAGACCTACACATGAGACTTTGTTCTCATAAGCAATAGTTCAGCCATTAGTAGAAGGTATTCAATGCTAAATTAGCTTGGATATAAACCAGCATCATCAAGATGAACTATCTTGATTTCATAATCTGAGAATTATGCTCTCAATTGAGAAAAGCAATTTCAAATGCCAAACTGCAAGTTGATAATAAACTCACATGTAATCATCTTATATATGCATTTATAAGTGGTTCACATGATAGGTGAATGGGCCCATATTCACCTTTTATATATTCCTGAATTCAGGGGTCTTAGTCCCAACTTTAGCTGGTATAATCAAGTTACTATAAGAACAAGCAACACAAGAGAATTCTTGAAAAATCTTCTAGTTCTTCTGTATATGCTTATCTGAATTCTCAACTAGCTCATTTAAAAATAAAATGAAAACTTCAAATTTATCAATGCACGTGCTATCTCTTAGTAAGATTCTGGTTTACTATGGCATATAACTTTTGCATTAGTAAACTTCTAATTTATTGTGGCTACTTTTGTATTAGCAAATTTCTAATTTACTATAGCTACTTTTGCCTCAGTAAAACTTCTGATTTACTGTGACTGCTTTTGCATTAGTAAACTTTTGGTTTATTGTGATACATGATATAGTACAAATTGAAGAATAAGGCGGGTCAATTCTCACATACATATTATTTTACCCCTCCCCCCCTCCCCTATGATTGTGAAAACATGAAGATTTCCAATCTTCCAATCATTTCTAGACTCAATAAGATCGCCATTTGTATTAGTAAACTTCAGGTTTACTATAACATATGCTTTGACCATAATCATATAATATGAATGACATATTTATATATAACCTCTTCGAGAGCCTTCGTTTATTATCCACAATCTAATATTTATCGGACACCTACTGGTGTCATGTGTCTTTTAGACAAACAGGTAGCTCTTCAGGAGTTGTTGATACATTTTGTACTATCAAATATTGCTCAGACACTTCTGGTATCATGAGAGAAAATTATAATCAAATAAACAATATAAAATAATTGTTGAAGCACAAGAAAATACCTCTTCATAATATTTTCCTATTTCAGGAGGAAATTTCAGTTGTGTTACTTCTTCAGGAGCAAATTTAAAATAAGAAATATTGAGTATATATTCTCTCAATCATATGAACTCTTTTGGAGGTGAATTGTAATATATTTACATCAAGAGCGCGTTCATATTTACTGCTTTATTAATATTATCACATTCACTTCAGGGAATAGATTAATATTTATCAAAAATTCTCACCCTTTAGGAAATTGAACATAATTATCTGAACGCGCATTAACCACATCAAATTGTGATGCTTCAACCTCTTTTAAAATATTTACTACTTCATGAGCAAATCGAAACGTTCATGTAATATAGAGAATATTTCTCTAGCTTATCTTTAATTGTAACCATAGAAAGCCTAAATTATCACTTATGGTGATCATAGGCATATACCACTTCTGGTGGTTAACAAAATTTAGTTACAATGAGATATACAAAACATAACCACTTCTGGTGGTTGTATATTTTTTGCAAACTCTATTGGAGTTTAAGTGGATCTAACAATGTTATCCACTTTGTAATTCCTTATTAAGATAATTAGGATGAAAATAAATACCAAAATAAATACTGTATACGTAACATATAACCAAGCAAGCGATGGTAAAGATATTAAAATATAAGCAAAAGGCTCAAATTAATTTACGCAAATTTAGCCACTCCATATGTAAGTGATATCTACATCACTACTGCCAAGAAAAAAAAACTCACCACCTCAAGGATATAATCTCCCTTATGATGCTCGGAATGAACAAGATCTAACCACGGATATAAGAGCATCGCCTTACATCGGAGATGAACACTGAAATAGAAATTAAATTCGAAGTAAGTGCTCAAGATGGCAGAGTCTCGTGCTAATAACGTGTTATAAAATAAAATCTGTAAAGTAAATAAATCGAAGACAAGTATAGAGAGAGATTGATCTATTATTCAACTTCAAACTCATGTACATAATGAACTGAATATGTTCTATTTATAGAAGAAAGGAAGCTGTTGTGTAAGCTGCTACTGCAAGCTATTGTATAAGCTGCTTGTACGCTCCTACTGCAAGTTGTTGTGTAAGCTTCTTGTAAGCTGTTATTGTACCAGTTATAAATAATTTTCTACAGGAATAATATTTAGCCACAACGGAGTGCCGAAATGATAAGCTTCTTCAGGAGGCTTATTTCCAATGGAGAACTAAATATATAAATATATTTACGGCAGAGTCGAATATGGATAAGTTTCTTCAGGAAACTTATTTACAACGAAGCACTAAATGGATATCTATAATATAATATATTTATAACAAAATACAAATTTTGGAGTATATATTTAGGAATTTTCACTGAAAATAAAAAAGAATTGGTCTTTTAGTCTAATCTTACCCCGTTGTAAGTAAAAATAATCCTAGTGTTTGCTCTTAAGTAATTTTTCTAATAGAGCTCCTTGCCTAAGGGCAATTTTAAAATTGTAATCAAAAGTTAAGAGATAAATATGAACCTTTTATTTTTGTACCTTTTCTTTTCGAAAAATTTGAACATGCGGAATACTCACTATTTTGTGGTGAAGTTGCGGTAAGAATAAATACTAAATGAATCAAAAATTTACAAGTAATAATACTATTCAGCAATTTCGAATACTTTTGCCCTATATTTAGGAGTGTGAATTTTTGGAATTAAATGAAAAAATTAATTTGAATAAAATTTAGAATTCTAGTTTTCCATTTACAGCTTGTTTTTCATAATGTATCGTATCGTATTGTATTATAATGTACTTATCGTTTGATGAATACAATGTTTGGATAGATTGTATTGTTTGTAAACGTTTCATGATATCACGCACCAACAATATAAATAATAAACTTGTAATACTATAAAGAAAAATTATGATACGAAGTAGAATTATTATATAAAAAGATAGAGGAAATGATAAAATAAGATTATTTATAAAAAATGAAGGGCGAGATGGGAGAAAAATAAGGTAACGATGTGACCACATCAAATCGATCGTTACATAAAGTGACACTTTTTGTCGTTACGTAACAATGTATTTAACAAGACGATATGATAAAATTTAAGTAAGAATCAAAACAAATATTATATTAAGATAACAAGACGATATGATATAACAGGTAACAACCGTTCAATTTTAGTTGAAGAATTTAATATTTTTATATTCCATGTTGAATTTGGATCTTGAAAAGGCAAATTATTAGATATTTTTATTTTATTTAGTATATAGAAATCTTATGATCATAGGAAGGTAAAGTTTTATATCTTTGCTAAGACTAGATCGCTTCATTTAGAGATTCTATCTTTTGCCGCCTTTCTCATTTTCCCAATTCTCACTTTCGCAACTATTGGTTACTTAAGTATTACTTATCCGCACCGTATGTTTATATCAAATTATGTTATAGTTAATTAATTTAATAAGGAAAGATTTTATATTTATATATATATATATATATATATATATATGTGTGTGTGTGTGTGTGTATAATAATGTGCTTGAAGTCAAGTGCAAAACAGATTGTATTGCCAAAACATATGTCATACATCTATTGACTTGATTTAACTACCGGATGTGAATAAATTTTTACCAGGTGCGAATGAATCAGTTGTCAGATAATTTATCTTGTATTCAGTATCGAGGTTATCGGCTATGGGAGGGGAGGAGTAGTGGGGATGCGTTCGCTATGTGGAGGACGACGGCGAACTGTATAAGGGAGGCAATGAGAGAGGTATTAGGGGTCTCGAGGAGTTACTCTGGCAGGCATAAAGGTGACTGGTGGAGGAATGAAGTGGTCCAAGGTAAACTGGAAGCGAAGAAGGTTGCGAACCTGAAGTTACTAAGGAGTACAGGCGAGGAGGACAGGAGAGCGAACAAAGGGAGGTATAAGGTAGCTAAGAAGGAGGCGAACTTGGCAGTCATAGAGGCTAGGGCTGCAGCGTTTAGTCGGCTGTACGAGGAATTGGGGGACAAAGGCGGGGATAAGAAGTTATTCCTACTGGCCAAAGCGAGAGAGAGGAAGGCTCGGGATCTGGACCAAGTGAGGTGCATCAGAGACGAGGACGGTAGAGTATTAATGGGAGAGGCATAGATAACGCGGAGATGGTAGACTTACTTTCATAAACTTCTGAATGAAGAAGGGGACATGGATATTGTGCTAGGTGAATTGGGGCATTATGAGAATCACCAAGATTTTGGGTACTGTAGACGCATCAAGATTGAAGAGGTCGTGAAGGCTATGCGTAAGATGAGCAGGGGCAGAGCAACCGGACCAGACGAAATTCCGGTAGAATTTTAAAAGTGTGTGGGTAGAGCAGGCTTGGAGTGGCTGACTGGACTGCTTAATGTTATTTTCAGGACGAAGAAGATGCCAGAAAAGTGGAGATGGAGTATGGTGGTACCGTTGTACAAGAACAAATGTGATATTCAGAGTTTCAATAATTACAGGGGTATCAAGTTACTAAGTCATACCATGAAAGTTTAAGAGAGGGTGGTGGAAGTGAGGGTGAGAAGGACGATGTCTATATTCGATAACCAGTTCGGATTCATGCTGGGTCGTTCAACTATGAAAGCTATCCACCTTATTAATAGGTTGGTGGAACAATACAGTGATAGGAAAAAGGATATGGACATGATGTTTATTGACCTGGAGAAAACGTATGACAAGGTGCCCAGGGAGGTCCTTCGGAGATGCCTGAAGGCAAAAGGTGTGCCGGTTGCTTACATCAAGGCGACTAAGGACATGTATGATGGAGCTAAGACTCGGGTTTGGACTGTGGGAGGCGACTCTGAGCATTTTTCGATTGTTATGGGGTTGCACTAAGGATCTGCGCGCAGCCCGTTCTTATTTGCCCTGGCGATGGATGCACTGACACACCATATTCAAGGGGAGGTGCTATGGTGTATCTTATTCGCTAATGACATAGTCTGATTGATGAGACGTGAGGCGGCATTAACGAGAGGCCGGAGGTTTGGAGACAGACACTTGAGTCTAAGGGTTTCAAGTTGAGCAGGACCAAGGCAAAATACCTGGAGTGCAAGTTCAGCGCCCAGTCGAGTGAAGCGGGCATGGACGTGAGGCTTGGATCACAGGTCATCCCCAAGAGAAACAGTTTCAAGTAACTTAGGTCGATTATCCAGGTGGATGGGGAGATCGATAAGGATGTCGCACACCGTATAGGGGTAGGGTGGATAAAATGGAGGTTAGTATCTGGAGTTTTGTGTAACAAGAAAGTGCCACTGATGCTCAAAGATAATTTTTATAGAACGGTGGTTAGACCAGATATGACGCAGAGTGTTGGCCAGTTAAGAACTCATATATCCAGAAGATGAAAGTAGTAGAAATAAGGATGTTGAGGTAGATGTGTTGGCACACTAGGATAAGATTAGGAATGAAGATATTCGGGAGAAGGTAGGCGTGGCTCCTGTGGATGACAAGATGCGGGCAGCGATGCTCAGATTATTCGGGCACATGCAGAGGAGAAGCCTAGAAGCTCCGGTAAGGAGGTGTGAGTGGTTGACTTTAGCTGGTATGAGAGGAGGTAGAGGGCGACCTAAGAAGTATTGGGGAGAGGTGATCAAGCATGACATGGTGTGGCTTCAGATTTTCGAGGACATGGCTCTTGATAGGAAGGTGTGGAGGTCGAGCATTAGAGTTGTAGGTTAGGAGGCAGTTGAGCATTTTTCTACATCATTCCGGGTGAGAGACTAGACTGATAGGGGTTTGTCTTAGATTGCTAATGGGTAATATTGTGTCCATACTATTCTTCTATTTTTCATAGTACCGGGCCTTACCTACTTATTATTGTTATTGCTTTTTATCTATTTTCTGGTCCTTATGTTGCAGCTATTATTTCTGTGATTTCTATTGATGATTTTGATTTGTTGTCTCTATTCGTCTTCTTGAGCCAAGGGTCTTTCAAAAACACTCTCCCTACTCCCTGGGGGTAGGGGTAAGGTCCGCATACTCACAATACTCCCTAGACCCCACTTATGAAATTACACGGAGTTGTTGTTGCTGTTGTTGTATCGAGGTTCTATCATGATGGTGTACAATAAGTAAGAATTTTTCTAGATGTTCTTAAGCCAATGGAAATGGTTAAGTGCATCTAAATATCGATATACAATAATAACAATAACATACTCAGTTTGATCTTACGAGTGGAGAAAAATGTCGATAAATGTCAATATACAAGGCTTAAATATCCATAAAGACATACTATTGAGGCGTAAGCTATAATTTTATTCTGAAACTTAGATCAATGTTAAGGAAAGAAAATTGAAACTCCTCTTTGAAGTCTATTAGATTAATTGATGTTAAAAATGAAGGATAAATGAAAGCTCCATACGACTTACAAACTGGCAAAACATGAAGCATGTATGGTGAGATGTCTCCGTAACAGCAATTTTTTATAATAACACGTCGTTACAACCGTCAAATTTTCTTTGAAATTATTTTTCATGTTATGTTATAATATATATTTTTTATAATAATACTTCACTATAAAAATAAAAGAATATCGGAACTAACGAGATTGTTATAAAGAGGGGTGACTGTATTACCATTTGGCATATAATTAATAGGAAAATATGAAATGAAAGATTCATGGGGTACTTTATTCTGAGATAATTAAACTGCAACATATTGGAATAGTTTCATAAAATGTTTAACAAAACTCTTGGAGTAGGAATATGCTAATTTAGAGGAGGAAAATGGGGACAATGGTGCAAGCATTTCTCTTTCTGAACATAACATAATGAAGTTGTTTCACAACACCATCCTCCTTCTGATGGCACATTGAAACATTTGCCAGGACTAAAAAGTCTCTCATCTTTTATATTTTTAGTCCTTAGATTTATGCTCCTTGTTGCTTCTTCACCTATGTTAAAATAAAAAATAAAAAAGAAGAATGTAAGTCACTATATGAAGGTATATCAATCAATCAACCAACTACATCTAGAGTTCAAACTAATTTTATTATCATGACCAATAACCGTTATGCTGGAGTGGTAAGTGTTCATTTATTCTTAATCAAAGATTTCGAGTTCGAGTCTTAGGTAGAAAATTAAAGGGTTTTTTTTACTTTTAACCTGCGCCAACTATTTACATTCGGTAGCCGAAAAAGTATATAAAATTTGTATATAACATAAATAATGTATAAATAATATATATATATATATATATATATATATATATATATATATATATATATATATATAGTTCGGCTATTAATTTGAGAGCTACTATACAATGTCATTTTTCCAAAGTTAAATTTGTTAGAGAGCGCTTTACCATCAAATGTGAAAATTTTCAATGCAAATATGAATTTAGTCGGATTCTAATTAATGCGGGGTTCTATAGTACTTAAACAAAAAAAAAATGTTAATGATATCTTTCAATAATACAGTATTTTAACTCTAAAGCTTATTTATAAAACATTAAATCAACTTTTTGACAAACTTCTTGTAAAAAGAATAAAAAAGTCATTATAACTAAATAGATCGGAGGCATTCAGTGGTTAATTTTCATTTTATTTTGTAAGTAGACTGGAAATATAAAATGAAATAAAGAATGAATTTTATAAATTATACTTACATTCATGAGCAGGGAAGATGATAAAAAGAAGTAAAATGAAGAAAATCAAGTGCTTTGTAATGGCCCTCATTTGCTGATGCATTTTTGAGTTCTTTTTGAAAAAATATTTTTGAGTTGTTTGAAAACATTTTTGGTTGAATATATTTATAGTGGGGTTCAAATAATTTTGCCTTTTGAATTAAAGGTCAAATTTTCTTAAATCTGGAATTTTTTAATTAACCTTACATATTCACCTAGACATAATCGGATTTTGTTGCACATAATGACATTTAATTCACAATTTAATTTCTTTCTTATAGTATTGAAATATTTTAATCCTTTTCCTTTCTCAAATCTTTTTACAATTATGTAAAGTCATTGAGTAAAGATTAAGATAGGTGCAGTTCTATTATATTTCTTTTAATATCTTAACTTTATTTTTAATTCGTTTTCTTCCATATCTACTTCCTTCTCATATTTCTAGTTCATTGTGTTTTTTCTATATAATGGTATTTTTACTATATTTGAATTTTTTTTTAAGATCAACGGCAACAACAGTAACAAACTCAGCTTAATCCGATATATGGGGTCTGGAGAGAATATTGTGTATGCAATCTTACTCCTATCCTATAAAGGTAGAGCGCTTAAATTTTTTTAAGATATCAAATAAAAAAAGATTTCAAATATAATTTTTTCTGCGTAATGAATGAAAACGAGGCAATACTTGTGATATTTCAGTTTGAGACTTGTTTATGTGATAGTATTTTAATGTTAAAATATTATGGAATATGTTACTATTTGGTGGTGTTGGCAATCACATTATGGTAGGGTTATGTTTCTCAGTTTACTAACAAAACAGGTCAAAAATCGTTAGAGAAAAACCAACAGAAAACCGATCGAAATGGAGGACGGTAAAGTATTGGTCGGTAAAGGATACCGACGGATTTCGATCGGTATATATATATATATGATCAATGTGTAATTTATGTATATTCAGTATATAATTTTTGTATACTAATTAAAAAAATAGACAATAAATTCAGTCCGCTATTTATGTAAAAAGATCTCGTTGTTAAACCCGCTAAAAGATGACCCCAGCTTACTCAAAATCACATAATCATAATCAGCAAGTATCATTTGACTAATCCTTTATTTATGTTCCTTTTTCTTTCTCAAACCCTTTTACATTCATGTAAAGCAACAGAACAACAATAAGTTTATTGAAACTCTCACTCAAAGACGGGCCTACACTGTAGCTTGAGGGGTCATCAGTATCCGAAAATTTTGGCAAAAACTCCATATATACTAGCAAATGTCTTCAAAAATTAGTCACTTATTAGCATAGGCTTTCGTACCAATCTTTATGAGCATTGATAAATTTATATTGAATATTATAGTGCTCCTGCGATAGCCGAATCCTAGATCTGCCTCTGCTCTCACTTAGCTCCAACACCAACATTTCCCAACAGAAAAAGCAAGGGAATTTGAGACAAAGCCATGAAAAGCAAAAGGTAATTTCTCTTTGTTGAATGCTTTTCAAAGCTCCTAACTTCTGCAATTAGGATTCTTTTCATGGTTTTTATTAAGAAAATTCCCATGCAAAAGCATTCAAAAAATGTAACTAAATGAAATGCATAATCCCAAATAATCCTAGCAATTAAAATGACTGATGCTGCTACAAAAATGTAGCCACTATAGGCAACCATGTCAAGAAGTGGCACTTCTCCACTTCCTAAAGAGTGTAATGTGGCCTCAAGTAAAAGGATTTGCAAAAGCCAACAAAGTAGTCCTGTTGTGAATTGTACACCTAAAGCTTCTGGACTAAATCTGCAACAAAATCAGAATGAGTTTAAGTTATATGCACTAGTCGTTTGGTGCTAAGAGAATATTTGCAAGTCAGACCACTAATATAACGTTTAAGTTTGATGCATTGACGTACAACGTTAAAAATATTTGCACAATCAGGTCACCTATAAAGTAATTGCAGATAAAATTTTGGAATCTTTACACAAATAGCCAGCCGAATTCATTATTTACTTTTCTAGTCGATATACATAGATTATGCACTGACTAAGAAGATCTATGTAGTGATGCACAATGTCAAAAATTTTGTACTATCAGATCAAAATTGCAGATATTTTTGATCTAGTAAAAATGGTAATAACCTACTATCGATCACAAGTGCACCGATAGTACTGATAATGTAAAAGGGATTTATTTTCTTACTGTATACAACTTAAATTCAATTATAAAAGATCGATGAGAAGCTTGAAATGCAACAAATGCACATTATTTTGAAGAATTAACCTAAATAATTTCCTACACAATCGCTTAAACGAAAAATAACCAGCGAATGCATAATATATTTATAATTTATGTATAATATATATAACTGTATATAATTAGTAAAAATCTATGTATATTGGCTCCAAAAAGTATTAAAATTGCATAAATTGGCACTTTTAGGGGTGATCTTTATATTTTAGCACCCGCTTACTCTATGAACTTCAAAGTTACAAGTTAAAAGCGTTGCTCACGGGATGAGCGAAAAGCAACACTTGTTAAACTTGAAGTTCTGCCGATAAAGCAAACAGGGACAAATTTAAGACCATCGATTTTGAGGACTATTGTGTACTTCACCCAAAATCCTGCAGGCTATTTGCATAAAAATCTTTTATTCTTAGTTGAAAATTATCTTTATATATGATTGAATTTTTAAATAGAGTATATAAGTTAAATCTATAACATATAATCATGGAATTTCTTTTTAACCAACTTACTTGGTGGTAATGCCCAAGAAGTAGCCAGCAAGAACCAAATAAGTAGCAAAAGCCATCATTGGGATGTACAAATCAGGTGCATTAATATCATAAATTGGAGGTTTAAATGTAAATTCTCCTCCAGCCAAATCAGCAGTTCTCATCCAATGTCCCTATATAAAAACATATTTAGGAGAAATATACAACTCAAAATCAAGACAATAAATAGACAAATTCAGGAATTTTATAAATACAATACCTTATGTACCCCAAGCAAGACACTAATATATATTTCACCTGTCTCAATTTTTGTAATTTCCTTTTTAATATGTCCCAAAAAGAAATAGTTTTTGCTTTTTAGAAATAATTTAACTTTAAATTTTTCATTTTATTTTTAATGAGATAATTTATAATTATATAAATATTTATAACTTATTGTAAACGACAAGTTATAAAAGTCTTCTTAAATCCTATGATCAGTCAAAGCGTATCACATAACGATAGGGGCAGAAGAAATTTTCAGTGGAGCGGTAAAATGCGTAGAAATCGAAAATAACACCAACGGCGAAATCACGGAATTTTGCAAATGGATGTACAAGAATGAGAATGGACTTATGATATTGAAAATGTCAAGTCTTTACCTTGTGAAGAAATGGGAATAAAATCACCTTCAGTTTATTCTTCACGTATTCTTCATTCACTTGAAAATAGTATTGAGGATTCGAAACGTATCTGCTAATCTGTGAATCATAAATAAATTAGAAAATGGAAATACAGTACAATAATTTCATCCAAATTCAACATCCATACTCTAAAATTTACTATTTAGAAAACATTAACTACATCTCTTTTCTTTTTTCTTTCAAAAAGATGGTACTCCTTCTGTTTTAATTTATACGTCTTACTTTTTTTATTAGTCTGCTTAAAAAGAATATTACGTTTTATATTTTGTAAGTCTTTAACTTCAACATTTCACATGACTTGTTTAAGACTACAAGATTCAAGAATTTTAGTACATTATAAAACATCTTTAGTTTGGCAGCCCGGTGCACAAAGTATTTCGCGTTCACGCAGGGTTTGAGAAAGACCGCACCCCTTGTAGACAGTCTACTCTAATGCAAATATTAGTGACTGTTTCCATGGCTCGAACTCGTGACTTATAAATCACACGAAGATAATTTTATCGTTGCTCCAAAATTCCATTCCTGTGCAAATCTTTAGTTTAAAATCAAAAAATTTAAATCTTACATTGCTTTGAACATAGGCAGAAGTTGAACCAAAAAATTTCTCCCCATAAACACCAAGCTCACTTTTGATAAGATCAGATCCAGCACCATATAATACATTCCCAAGTGAATCAATTTGCTGAGTACAAGTTGTTGATGTGAAAATCCTTTTGTGATATTCTGATGTTTCATACATTGTTGACCCCATTATACTACACAAGAAAAAGAAAACAAAATCTTTAGTCACTATAAAATAGATAACTCTATATTTTTAAAATGTAAAAAAAAAATATATTAAATTTTGAGTCAATATAAAAAGTAAAAATCTTAAAAAGTGATTCAAAATGTTGAATCCACATCTAAATAGATTAATGGTTATGCAGGCTTTTTTTCTAAAAATGTATTGTTTTACCACAAAAAAATAATAATAATAATAATAATTGAGAAATGAGAATAGAGATGATTAAAACATAATATTAATCTGCTTAACTACAACCATATTAATATTACAACCATATTAATATATAATATATGTGTCAATCTTATCAATATTGAAAAGATTGAAAAGTGGTAGTCATTATACCTTTTAGTTGCTTCTCTTCTATGATTTTGAAGAATTTCAGCTTCTTTGAAGAAATTAAAAGAGGGTATATTACTTGTGTTCTTTTTATATTTTTTTTATGCGTTATTATTAGTACTTTTTTATTTTTATTTTTTATTCTTGTTAATTTTGCATGGTATGAGATGGCAAATTTTTAGATGGTCCGCAAACCAATGTCACAATTTTTCTTAAAACTGATGACTGAAATGGCAGTTGTGTTTTAGTGAAACTATAGCCACCAATAAAGGCGGTATTTGAGCGTAAGTACTACTTCATTCTTAATTAGAAATTTTAATTTTGAATTTTTTGATGAAGTCGTATTTGTTAGAGAATATTGTACTCATAGGTATAGGATTTTCGGCGCAAATCTCAATTTAATCGGGCCCGATATAGGTACCAAAATAACAACAACAACAACAACAACAACAAATCCAGTATGATTCCATCAGTGGAGTCTGGAGAAGATAATAGGTATGCAGCCTTACCTCTACCTTACGAAAGTAGAGAGATTATTTATGATAGACCCTCGGCTCAAGCAAAACACAATAACAGTGGAAAAAACAAAAGAAATTATAGTCAAGAATCCAATACCAATTACTAGTCCCTAGTGCTTTAATTTATGTGGCACCATTATAAATTTTGAATTACTAACTATTATGACTTATAATATATTTTTTATATAATTTCAAATATATAAATATTACTTTTAAAAACTTAAATAATTTATGCCTAAATTTACAATGAAAACTAAGTATTTTGATACTCGCTACTCCTTTTGGAGTTTTTAAGGCAGTATAGTGTTGGGTCGTAATCTCTGCTATATAGCTCTGGACCATATTTATTTTCCCAATACATTATATAATAGATCATATATTATTCTATCCGTTTTAATTTAAATAACACATGTTGCTTATCAAAAGTCAAACTACGTGAAGTTTGATCAAACATTTTAAAATATATTTTATTATCATACTGACATGAAAAAAATTGTAACTTATAGTACTTTTCGTATAGTTTTTGTATATCAAAATTAAATTTTAAAATACTAAGTTGAACTAATTTAATTTAGCATTAAAATTTAGTCAAATTGATTTTCGAGCGAAATGTGTCATCTAAATTAAAACAGATGAAGTAATTTCTTTTTTCTTTTTAATTCTTATTATCTTGTTACTATACATATATATGTTCTTTCTTAGCGACCATTCTATTTTATTGTAAGAAAATGTAATAATGAAATTGATTAAGTAAAGGAAAATACAAACCTAAAGGAGAATTAACTACAGCAATTCTTCTACATACCAAATTTGGGGGAAGAGAACATATCGTCAATTCTTAATAGTTGTTCATCAACCACTTAAATTAAAAATAGTCGACGTAAGTATAATATATGAGCGATTTATGTATAATATATGTATCACCATATATAATTAGTGTATAAGCTATGTATACCGACTAGAAAAAATAAACAGTAAATCCAGTCGGCTATTTATATAAAGATCTCTTGAAGTTATTATCTAGCCAAACAGGCCTAAACAGTTTGGGCTACTGAATCTCAAACCTAGGATGTCCAATTCCGCCATCCAAAAGCACTTTGGGGAGTGTTTTGTTTGACATATTAGTTATGTGAGAATTATAATATAGGGATTGTTCAAAGTTTGAATATATGATTTCAATGCTCAGTGTAATCTCATAAGTGGGATTGAAGAAGATAGTGTATACGCAGATCTTACGCCCCTATCATATGAAAGTGGAGAAGCTATTTCTGATAGATCCTCGGTTCAAGAAAAACAAAATCACAACAGTTATGAAAAGAAAATACGATAGTTGAGAAACTATGGGAAGAGGAGCCAATAGTCGGGTCGGGGATAAGTTTGCTTCTTCACAAGCCTATCCCTCCAAAAAAAAACCGACCCTGTAGCGCTAGCGGAGATGAGCGCTAGCCAGAACGAAATGGACATAAGAGCGATCGATTACGAGAGCTCGACCGAGCAGACCGGGAAGAAAAGAAAGAAAGGTCAATCTCCGAAAGGCCTTCGCAGACTCTCCGCTCAAAGAAAGCATAATCACACATTTAAGTAATATTGAATATGTGAAGTTAAAATCTTGAATTCAAATTGTTGAATATGGTGAGTTTGTAACATAATAATATTATTAGTCAACATGTCCCAAATTAAACAACTCTTTTTGTTGTTACTCGTTACTGAAAACAACCATACTCGACCTTTTAATTAGCTTATCTGATGATATATCTGGGGAAAGTTGGTGTTTGATTAATTAAGTTCGTTAATTTTTGTTAATTAGTAAAATAGATATTTTCTTCCACCTGAATGAGTTGGTGAAATGGAGCTTTCCTCCTAATATGATTGATCATTAATTCACAACTATTTTGGCTGATTTTATTAAAATACAAGATATAGTCATCATACCTCAAAAGAAAAAAAACAAAAAGAACAAGCCTATATATAGTTCGAGTTCATTAATAAAGGTATCATTTTTATTATTCACCTACAAAAGCAGAGGCAAAAGCAGAGGCAGACCCAAGACCGGGGGTCGCGAAAGCACTATGACATTCAGCATAAATTTATTATTGTTCATAAAGATTGGTATGGGGAGAGGGGAGGGGGCTATGCTAATATCTGACTATTTCTTGAAGACATTTGCAAGTATATATGAAGTTTTTACAGAAATTTCTGGATGCCGGTGACCCCTCACCTTATAGCGTGCGTCCGCCTCTGTAAAAGAGAATATTAATTATCGCAAATTTGACATAAAAAATAAATAAAAACATTAGATTTTTCAGTATAAGTATACTTCGATCGACCCAAAATTTTGTGTAAATATTTTTCAAAAACTCTGTCCAAAAGCTTCTTCCAAAATATTTCTCCAAAAACTTCTTGGTTTTAAAATAATAATAATATAATAATATTAAAAAAAAATTATATTCAAACACTTTCCAACTGTCCAACTAAACTTATTTAACACAATCAATTCCCTTATCCACTTGTCCAAAGCACTGAATTATACTGAAGGAACAAAAGGGAAGAATGAGACAAATGGATTTAAAAGACAAAAAAATAATAGGGTAAATTTCATAAATGGTCATTAAAATATTTTTTTTTTTAAGGAAAAAAATATTCCGAAAGTTACAAACAATTTTTTTTTTACTTCAAAGTCACTCAACTTTAAGTATTACAAGATGTCACTAAGAGGAAACAAATGAGATGTTTTTAATGCTACTTAAATAAAAATTGATTGACTTTTTTGTTTAAAAAGAGTATTTGGCGACTTTTATGATACTTAAGCATCATTTGTACAATAAAGTAAAACTGAATTCAAATATAAATTGAATCACTTTATATTTGAAGCTGAAAATTATTTCGTCCTTACAAAAGTTTTGGTTTAAAAATGTGAGTTTTGGACTTTTGAGTTTGGCATAGAAAAGTAATGTGTATTAATGATGTATATTAAGTGGTATCACCAAAGTGATATGTTACTCTATTTTTAATCAGAAGTCTCGAAATTAACCATGAGTCTGAAATCGCCATTAGTAGAAATTTTTATCGCAAAATAAAAATTTTCAACGTTAATCCGAATAAATCGAATTCGAAAAAATATCAAACATCAAATAAAAAAATTAAAACTGTGAAGTGGTCAAAGAGTTTGGTGCCTTAGTCGTTTGGAAGTGATATTGTGATTTGATTGCTGAGGTCACGTCCTTGATATGCACTTCCCTTATCCAGTCAATTAACTATGGATGTGATCGATGTTTTTTTGGTTTTTCGTCCGATGTTGATATTTGTTTTGGAATAATTAAATTCGAATCACAATAAAAAGTCCCACATTAAAGATAAAATACTCTTTAAAAAAGACGATTTCATACCGAAAGCTCGAACCCTAGATCTTTTATCAAAAATAAAGAAGTCCTTATCATTCCATAACAATCTTTATTAATAGATGTGATCAATATTTATTTTGCACTTTATATTATCTCAAATTTCTTATACACTTAGGGGTCGTTTGGTACGAACACAAGTAATGCAGGGATTAGTAATGTAGGTATTAGTAATGCATGGATTGTAGTGCTGGGATTATTTTTTATCAAGTATTTGGTTCATTGTATTAAAAATTAGCTATGCAATGTACAATCTAAGCTTGTATTTGGTTTAAAACTGTACAAAATCTTTTTTACAATTATACCCTTGAATATTCTTCTTTTTGTATATAAAGAAATTTAGGAAAAAGGTTTGAGGGGCGGTTTCGTAATTTTAGGGTCTTATCCAGGTATAGTTAATGCAGGGATTAGTATTCTCTTGGTTTCCTTGGTATTAGCTAAGCCCTCTTATGAGGTATAAGTAATCCATGTATTAGGTATGCATAAATTGAATTGAGCAACCAAACATTGTATTGAACAGATTAAATTTTTATACAGAGATTATTTTACTTAGTACAGCCTACCAAACGACCCCTTAAATTTTGCTCATGTTTCCTTTACCCCCATTTTATTGGAACGTAACTAGCACCACCAATTAATCATATATTAATTCTTACGCGTAGAGATACCTATTTATAGTGGTTTGTTCCTGCATCAATAGTAGCTTGAAGCTATAGTTTAAGAGAAGTGACAAGATCATCAAAAAAGGGAGGCACTCAAGCTTGACTATACGATTGGTAGGAAAGATTTTAGACTTGAGCATACACCTTCTTCCTCTATGGATAGGGCGACGTGAAACGCAATGGATCAGTTAGAAAGGGGAACAAATTGATCACATGTCCCCTTCTCAACAACCTTTCCCGCATCAGTAGATAGAGTAGATTTCCTATCCTTGGTCAACCTAAGGATTTTCTTCTCTTTATATTTAGTTACCACCGATCCGAGCCTATGCGAAGCAAGCCTACACCCTAGACTGGCTCCAGGCCAACGTGATGAAAAGGCGAATGGTCGTATATCGTAATATAATATAAAAAGGTCCATGAGAGAAAGCCTAGTCCTATCTTAACCTTATGATCCTAGTCAGCTCGTCTCTGTCTTGAGGCCAATAACTAGTGACTCTTTTGTTAACCACATGTAGAATATCCTGTGTAGTCGGGTAGGATAACTAGAATCTCTCTTTCTTTAGAGAGATTAAAAGCACGAAAGTCCTACCAAAATGTTGTTCGCCTTTTTTACCTTTCTTAAGTGCATTATATGTTGGATATAATTATAATTATAATAACTATTTTTTTGGGGGAGAAAAAATAAAATTGCCGTATACTTACTTAGAGTTTATATGGTTTGGGATTCTTTGGTTTTTGTTTCCTTTAGCTTTAGGATTCTTAAGATTCTTTTTTTTTTAATTATGGTATTTTTCTTTCGTTGTCCCCTTTTGCGCTGGTCTATTTTTTCTTTTGTGTCTTAGTTTACTAATTGTAGGCATAGGATTTTTAATTACCAGTTAATACTTTGTGTCTTTACTTTGTTTAGATTTTGGATTTAATTTAGGTTTTTAGAATTTTAGAACCAAACAATTTAGAATAAGGAGAAGCTGGTCTTTTTTTTTTTTTTTTTTAATTTATAAAATAAGTTATTATTCTACATTCTTTATCATAAGATGTTTTTAATATCGATATCTGCATATGAAAATTTGCTTGTGACTTGAGATAAAATTTTTACCCTGTACTATTTTGTTGATATTATGTTAATAATGATCGTTCATGCGTTATCATAATCGAATGATTGCATCAACTCAATCAATTTTTTAAAGATTTTCCCACCTGTTCTATTTCAATTTGCCGTTGCAAATAGCTACATGATTGTACCTTGAATTCTTCTTTCGATGTACAATATTTTTTTTTAAAGTTGTTGCTTGATAATTTACTTTGCCTAAAAAACAAAGTAATTTTGTTCTTTAGTGTCTAAATATATATGTTTGTTCGTGCATTATTGATAATTGATAAACAACTCTACTCGAAAGTTTGTCAATTGTAATTTTTATTTATAATGTCTCATATATGATTACTGATCTAAAATTGACTCATTTATGAATATTGTATAGATTATCTGGCTCGATGTATTAATCACATAAAATTAGTTAAACATTCTAACTCATATCGATTAAATATTTTATTAATTTAAAATTATTTTCACAGTTAGTTTTACTGCACGTAAAAATTATGCCTGATAAATGAGATGTGCTCTTGCATATGTCATAAAAAGCGCATTCTGATTGGATTAAAATACATCAGGGCATTAGCAATCTTTATTATTGGTCCAAGTATTTAAATTTTTTTTGTTAAATAAAATTTTTAAAATTTTGATTTGGCTTTGATGACTCTACTGCCCTTTTCGTATTAAACCACTCGCATGCACTTGATTTTATGTACCACTTGCATAAAATCAAATATAAATAATATTAAATTTTGACATTTAATTATCAAAAATTAAAAGCTATAATTTAACAAATATATGCCTTTATAAATAATATATATTTGACATTTAAGATAAATATTATTTCTTGAAAATATATTAATTACTAATCATATATTTATAACTAATATTGTAAAAATAATTGATATATATTTTTTAAATTAATAATATTATCAATTATAAAAACTAAAAGTACATATTTTATAAGATCATCATGGATTACATGCTTGATAAAATGATTAATATTTATAAATATAACGCCGTAACATTGCTCAAATATTTTACGAAAAAATAATTTATCAATTGTAATTGAAAATTGAATGGAATGCAATATGAATTAATAAGTAATAAAAAAATAATAATAATTAAGAAAGAAACAAAATATGAGAAATTATGTATACAAAATTTTCTAAAATTATATATTCATTCATACAGGGTACACGCGCAAAATACCCTAATAGTATGTATATATATATATATATATATATATGTATATATAAACTAGTTTGAACCTATCCACAAAGACCAGGGACAATTTTTATCATTTTCTCCTTCGTTCTCGCTAACTAAAGAATAAGATTCTATTGATAAAGACATTCCAGTTATGAAAAACTCCAAAATAAACAAAGTAGTCAAAATGCAGTTTGAAGATCTCTTTTGCTTCATATAAAATTAACAACTTGTACTTACGGAAAATATGTTGTCAAGATTATCTTTAGCCTCGTTAGTCTTTATTCAAAACTATAGAATCTGTCCCATCAGATTGTGATTAATACGTGATTAAAAGAAAACAAAAATTATACACTACTAGAAGTCTATCAAAACTCGTCCACTGCATACCGATCGAAATCGGTCGAAAAATAAACCGACCAATTATAGTCGGAAAAAAGATAAACTGGTTGCAAAAGTCAACGAAAATATTTCTCACAAAGATATCGACCAATATCGGTCAGAAATAGTGGTCCCACAACATAAAAATAAAAATTCCGACCGATGTCGGACGAAAATTGATCAATCTTTGACCAAGACCTGGTCATACTTTCATATTATCTACCAAAATAAGTTTTAATTAAAAAATTTCAAGTACACCGATCGAAATCGGTCGGAAAGTTGAAATTATTTTTTCTCGCCCAAGTGCAATTGGTTCTTTAATATAACAAAAAATTTATATATATAATTACCGATCGATTTCGGTCGGTATTATTGTTAGATTATTTGTTATTTACAATATCTACATATATTCAACAATAAACACACACACACACACATAATCTTGAATGTTTTATTCTCGATAACCTTATGAGTACTTTGCTTGGATACTTCGTCAGTGGATCAGTTGAAAATTCAATTATATTCGATTAAAACATACTATAACACATTTAAAAATAAAGTGTATAGTTCTATAAGATGTAGTGCCATATTAATACTTAAGGTTTAGCAACAACAACATATGTATATTTATATTAATATTGCATATGTTAATATGACATTAGTATGTATATATATGTTGTTGTTGCTACAACTTAAGTATTAATATAGCATTAATATGTATACATATGTTGTTGTTGCTACAACTTAAGTATTAGCAACAACAACATATGTATACATATTAGTAAGTGTAAAATAATCATACTTAAGTTGAATGAGAAAAAATAATCAACCCTTGTCATATATATGTAAGTGTAAATAATCATGAAGAATTTTCAGAAACCACTATTGTTTAGTGCCTATTAACTTCATATAGCTACCATATATATTATTACTTCCTATAGCTACTATTCAGTTGTTACGATAGTGTATTCGCTATATTCGCGCTACTGTATTCATGCATACAGCAACAAAAAGCGCCTAAAAATCAGGGTAGTCCAGCTGTACGCGCATGTATACACATGTCTTCGCGCCATGTATTCATGAATACAGCAGCGAAAAACGCCTAAAATCATGGTATTCCAGTTGTACGCGCACGTATTCATATGTATTTACGCTACTGTATTTATGAATACAACAGTAAAAAGTGCCTAAAATCAGGACAGTTCAGTTGTACGCGCATGTATTCACATGTATTCATGAATACAGCTGCAAAGAGGTTGTACGTATCGATGAGTTCTGCTCCTCATATGAGATGGCACTATGAAAATAGAAGGCCGCCTGTTATTATGTGTCATCCTTCAGATGGGGAAGGCTGGAAGCATTTCGATAGGACGTATCCGGATTATGCTAGTGAACCAAGGAATGTTCGGTTGGGTTTGTAGGACGTATCCGGATTATGCTAGTGAACCAAGGAATGTTCGGTTGGGTTTGTGTGCTGATGGTTTCACGCCATTTTCTGTTGCAATACTATATGTTGGCCAGTCTTTATTATGCTGTATAATCTTCTGCCTGACATGTGTATGGCTAGTCCATATTTTTTTTAAATTGTATTATTTTTGGTCCTCGCGATCCAAATAGTTTGATTGATGTATATTTATAACCTCTGATTGATGAGCTAAAACGGTTGTGGTATGATGGAGTTGAGAGATATGACATACCAACTAAGCAAAATTTCAACTTGCGTGCTAATTTAATGTGGACCATTAATGATTTTCCTGCGTATGAAATATTTTCTGGACGGATGACTGCTGGAAAGTTAGCATGTCCTTACTGCATGAAAAATGATTAAGCGTTCACTTTAAAACATGGCCGAAAGCAGTCATGGTAAATTTTCTTGTAATTTTCTTTAACGTTATCATCTAATATGACAATGTGAAGGGCTATTGACAAGTGCAAACGATTTGTTAAACAGAAGAATAGGATTGAAGGATCCATATGCAAAGCCTATCTTGCAAAGGAAACTGCCCATTTTTGTTCTTACTTCTTCGACAATCATACCCCATGTGCTAGAAATAGGCCCAATCGACCCAATGGCGTGATTAAGATTGATCCATTATATCCACTAATGTCCATATTCAATCAACTAGGTCGAGGTTCGAAAGATCGAACAAAAAGGGGCCTAAGTAGTATGGAGTATAAATCAGCTTCAAATCATGTGTTGCTAAATTGTCCGAAAGTTAAACCCTTTCTTAAGTAAGTGTTGACGTAAGATTAATTTACATGGACTACTATTTAATTTGGTTGATGCAACTAACAAAATTTTCAATGTGTCGCTCAGTGACTTCGTGAGTCAATTTGGCCATGATGCTGTATATTCTACATTTGAGGCATGGTTTAAATAGTGTGTAAGTGCATCTTCCATACTTTCTCACATATGAATATACATACTCGGTCACTTTCTAATATACTTGGTCACTTGCGAATATACTTGCTTACTTATGATTTATTTAACACTACATGTAGGTCAATAATCCAAACAACAGTGTTAATCAATTTTCAAAGATATATCTTGGGAACCTGCACCTATGGTTATAACTATGTCTGAGTATTTTGTGAATGGTTACAAATTTCACATTGAGGAATGCTCCAAGTATAAATAAAGCAATAACAATAGGGTGTGTGTCAAAGGTGGTGAAGGCAACCAGGATGGGAAAAATGATTATTATTGTGTGATCAAAGAGATTCTAGAATTATCATATTCAGGTTGGCCAAATAAGAAGATCATACTTTTCCGATGCAAGTGGTTTGGCCAAGCACCTAGAAGAGGTACAAATGTACACTCGCAGTACAACATAATTGAGGTTAATAAAATGAGGGAGTATGATTGCTATGATCCTTTTATAATCGCAGAAAAAGTTAGGCAAGTATATTATGCACCATATCCATTGCGGAGGAATAAGGTTGATTGGTTGGTTGTAATCAAAACTAAGCTTGTTGGTAGGGTGAAAGTTGAGAATGTGCTAGATGTTGCTTACCAAAATGATACCTCAAGTGTTAACCAAATAGTGGATGATCAGTTGGAAAATGACTTGGAGCATCCTCAACGCATATTAGAAGAAGTTGATATGGAGGAAATAAAAATCATAGAAAATGAGGATGAAGAATCACCTAATGAAAATGAAATAAGTGAAGAGGAAGAATATTCGGACGAGGAAGGATACTTCGAAGACGACTAGCATGTTCAAGCGCTCTCAACTTATATAGATTTATATTCTTAATTATAGTATTCTTTTTAATTTATGCAGATGACCGGTAGGGGTCGAGGTAGGTCTAGGAAGGATAAGAAGCCTATTGATCATGATGATGGTGCTACACCCTCGCTTCCTTCCACTCCACACTTGCATCCCTTCGATGTTGATGGCCGGCAACAATATTCTAGGCACACATCTTTTCCACCACATCTATCTACTCATCAGGTTACCTATCATTCGCCATCCCAACAGTATTCTTACCATTCTCCACTACAGGGCTATACGTTGCTTCCTCCACATGATCCTGCTTATAGTTACATTGGTCTATTGAGTCACCAGTCACAAGGCCATATGGTGATACGCCCATCATCTGCTCCATTTGCTTCATCACCAGCTGGATCACATCCATCTAGATTTCAGCCAGCCGGATCGCAACAGGGGTGTGGATTGCAGCCATCTTCATCAGCAACCCCGTCTCCCTCTCCACGGAGTTCGTCTCCTAGCATTTCTAGACTTCACCTTCGGGAGAGTAGCGTTGAGCCAAATGCCTCCTCTTTTATGCACGCTTCAGATTCATCGGAGGAAGATGATCCAGAGGAAGTGCGGTATGATCGTTATCATAGGATGATCATCAGACCTGAGGGCAATGGATAAGATTTATTTATTACTTCTTTATTTTTGCTGAATTATAATAGTTAGTCTTGTTTATTTACTGTAATTGCTATGTTGCAGGTTCATACCTAATTATTGGACTATAAAGATAATCACTGAAGCTCTTGGCCGGTTGTATGATGCACCGTATGTGACTTGGAGTGGCTCTCTACTGGAGCTCGTAGAGAAAATTTTCAACCAATTTAAGGTTTTAATATAATTCTAATCTATTTAAGCATTATATTAATAATTTTTTCATCTAACGTTACACAATTCATTTATAGACTAAGTGTGTCTGGAAGGACCGAAATAACAGTGCCATTCTTGCAAATTTTGAGTTCAAATGTCGTAAGAGACTATCCGATTCCTTCTATTCTGCTCGGAAGAAGAGCAAAAAGCCTTTATGGGTTCTACCGCACATATGGGAGGATTTGCCGAGGCATTGGACCACTGAGAAGTTCAAGAAGAAGAGTGAATAGAGAAAGAAGGCTCGAGCATCTGAAAAGGATGGCTCCTTGCACTGTGTGGGTGCAAGGAGCACGGGGACTGCGAGAAGACTACTGGTAATTTCTTAAAATATTTAATTCTATTTTTATCAAACTATATTTATATATTTTAATTTAGTTAACATGTTTTATTATATTTGCAGGAAAAAAAATATGGGAGGAAGATGACTCATGATGAGTTCTTCATGGAGACTCACATCAGGAAGAAGAAGGCATAGATAGATCCAACTACATATGTAAGTTTCATAACTACTATAACTTGAAATTAATGTTTATAATATTATATAGTTAATAATTTTCTATATTCTAAATAAAAGGTCACGATAAGATTAATGTTGAGGAGTACACTTAGAGCTTGCCACCGAATGAGCAAGGCGAATGACCATCCATTTCAGACGAAGAAGCGCAAAAGATATGGTTGAATGTTGTCAGTGGTCCTAAAAGGGATAGCATACGGCCTTCCAGAGAGATCATTGCGGCGCTACAGGGCTGGATTGCAAGGTATAGGTAATTGGTATGTTGATTATCTCGTCTATGGAGAAGAAGATCGCAAAGCTGACAACACAGCTTGAAGATACAAAGGCTAGAGAAGAAAAAAGAGATAGAAAATTTGATACCCTTCAAGTTCAGCTAGAAAAGAGGGACCAACAATTTAATCTCCTTCAAGGTTAGCTAGCCAATCTTCTTGTTAGTGGTGCTCTCCCCGTTCCCCGATCTCGTGAGCCTTCCCCAGATGCTAATCCTTCTCGTTGTGATCCTTTGAACCATGCCGACGATGAAGCTTCTAGTAGTGAAGATGGAGGTGATGCAATACGAAACACTCATTGAATGATGTTTGAACTTTTAACTTATGAAACATTTTGTTGTTGGGTATGATGTATTGTCAACATATTTTAGTGAAGATGGATATGATGTTTTATTAATAATATAGTTTTGATAGTTGCTATTGTTGGTGTTATTGTTGTTATTATTGGTTGAATGGCAGCAATGTAATGCTGCCATTACAGGTGATTGGTTGTTGACTGCTGGTGCAGCTATAAAACAGTTGTATTCTGCAAAAAAATACCCAAAAAGCCGACCGCCTACCGACTGACATCGGTCAGAAATGTTCATTTGATTTTTCAGAAATTTAAATTTACCGACTGACTTCGGTCGGAATTTTTGATTTTAAATATTAAATATTTAATAATACCGACCGACTTCGGTCGGAGTTTTTGATTTTAAATTTTAAATATTTTAATAATTCCGACCGATTTCTATCGGAACTAAACAATTTTAAAAAAATAAATAATTAAAATTCCGACCGATGTCGATTGCTAATTTAAAAATAATTAAAAATTATTTTCAAAAATACCGACCGAATTTGGTAGGTAAGATTATTTTGTGTCAGATAACTTGGTCAAAGTGCGTTGACAATTACCGACCGACTTCGGTCAGAAATATCGACCGACTGCAGTCGCTCCCCGATTGCGACCATTCTTTTTTCGACGAATTAAAAACGATCGGAAATTGATCGGTTTTTGTTCGATTCTGATCAATTTCGGTCGATTATTCTGGACACTTTTTGATAATTTTTTAGTAGTAATAGGAACTATATCAGGGTAATTGTTAAATAGGAACCTATTCTGATTAAATAGGAATTATTAACTATTATGATTTATACTACTTTTAATGTAGTTATATCAAGATTTATTTTGATAAACTTAAAAATTTATATTCGAATTTAAATTTTAAAAAATTAAGTATTTTGATTCTTGCCAGATAACGTGCAATCTCATGAAGGTTTCTTGCTTAATTAGTAATCAAATTTTTTTGTTTCCGATAAATGGGGAAGGAAAATCCTACAGCTCCTCATTTCAGATATTATGTTTAATGCCATGATCACTTGTAATTAATTAATATGAAAAAAAAGCTAAAATTATCTATAAATAGAAACTAGAAGAAGTTTCCTCGAACGTCCTAGTTGCTTTATAAATAAATTAAATTGCAAGAAATATGTGAAAGAAACAAAAATAAATGTACACTTCACTTTCAAGTCAGAGTAGTACACACTCTTAGATGCATGGGAATCCCGTGAGAAACTTAAAACAGTAGAAGGATATTTTCATTTTATCAGAAAAACTGAAAATAATTACAAAGTAACTTTTATTGGCTGAGTTGGTTGGCAGTGGCGGATTCAGGATTTTAAGTTCGTGGGTGCTTACTTTCTAGCCATATAAAAGAATTGGTTCATGCAAGAATCGATCCCTGACCACTTCATATTTGTGCACTCTATTCTCACCTCTTAACCAAAGCACCCAGAAGACTTTTTGTTTAATGGGTGCTTGTTAGTTCTTTATACCAGTATTCCCTGTATTTTCTATATAATTATAGAGTTTGCGTTGGGGTTAATGAGTGCTTCAGCACCCGGCACGGACAATGTAGATCCGCCCCTGTTGGTTGGGCGAGTGGTTTCCCACATGAAAAATTTAGAATCGATTACCCTCATCAGCATCCTCCTTAATCTAAAGTTTGCCGCACCAAGCTTCGCCTAATGCAGTTTACAGGGAGTGTTAGTATAAAAACTCATACAATTTTGCCCTAGGGCAATGGTTCAGGAATGCAATTTGTATGTGTTTGGTTAGATGCTTATCACGATTTTGAACTCTGTCGTAAACAAAATTCTGATATTTAAGTAGAGAATAATAAAAAAATAGACTGTTGATTATCAAGTTTCGAATTGTGACCCTCCTAGATTTAATAATAATAATAATAATAATAATAATAATAATAATAATAATAATAATAAACTCATTAAAATTTCTCGGATATGTGAGTACTGAGTTGAACTTTTGTTTAGATAGTGTTGGAACAATATTAATTATAAGACCAAATCTTGAAAAACCCACAATATATTTAATTATCCCGAGACATACAGCTCGAAAGGAAAACAGAAATTAAAGTAAAAATGGTGATATATAGAAGCTGCAGGAAACAACATCTCGGAAATCTTGGGCAAGATCTCAATCTTATATACATTTATTTATATAGACTTCATTTCAAAGCAAACAATTTACTATACAGTTATTTTTAGGTCTAGATATATTGACTTTTTTGGCTATTCATTATTTTATTTTATTTTGGCTGTGGGATCCTAAACCCTCTCGAGTCAATGTATTTCTTAATTATAGATATTTTCCTTTTTCTTTTCTCAAAAATTTGGACTGAGAAGAAAAATATGTTTATAGGGGAGGGGGACGTTACATGCAGGAGCGGAGCTACATGTATTAAAGGATTATCATAATATTATATAGTACCGTAGTTGAATTCCGTTAATATATGAAAATTCTGTAGTGTAATTATAAAGGTGTCTTAAAATTTACTTTACCTCGCATATTAAAATCTCAAGTTCAACGTTCTCGCATTAAATTTCTAGTTACGCCAGGATTGTTATATGGTTTTGAGACCTATAAAAGGTTAATCGACAGGTGATAAATGACATGCATTTAACACTATGGAATTGAATCTCATTCAAATATTAAACTCTAACAAGTACTTGTTGTTTGTTTTAGTAAATCATGCCGACATGCTTATTTATAATTAGACCAAATTAAGATAATAACATTCAGTTCTCATTTCATAGCTTATATCGTTATTATTGTCCTATATATATGACCCCTTTATATTTTTGAAAAAAATTAAATAACATTTGTTTCATTTCATAACTTATATCGTTATTATTGTCCTATATACACCCTATCTTTGACCAACTAAACTTATCTCTAGTTTATTGATTAGTTGTTACGTATTAGTGTTAGGCTTATATGTTCATATAAGCCAAACTAATAATTATACATTCCTTATCAGACTTTTCTATCTGTTAAAAAGTTGAAGTATAGCAATTAGACAAATGATATTAGAGACGCTAATTAATTGCATGCTTAATTAAGGTGAAGGGGCTGGCTCTTTATCCAAAATGGGTGTGACCCATTTTCCTTCGAATATATATATATATATATATATATATATATATATATATATATATATATATATATATATCATTGTATGGCCGATAGTAGTACAGTAAATAATGCCTTTCTCTTCAGCGCCACGCATAATTGGCTCGCGTAAAGACAGAAGAGAAAAAACTCGAACGAAAGAAAGCCGACCAGGAGTGCCAAACCACTATATATATATTGAAATGGATATACTTGAAACTTCTATTTACTATATTCACTTCAACAACCATATTGGGCTGATGAATAAAACAAAAGGTAGGACAAAACTAAGAATGGCAAAGTATCTAGAAATATCAGTTTTTGGTATGTAATTGTTAGTAACATTGACGTATATTATAATTAATGCAATAGAAAAATATGATGGTAGTAAAATAACAAACTTAACTTGAAATGACACACCACATGCATTATTAGGTACTACAAAAATTAATCTAACCTAACTACTTAGCAACAATGAGGAAATGATTTTACCCACTTCATTTGACAATTACACAACAATATCAAGTTTTATAAAATTCACATAATGATTGATTAAGCAAAAAAGGAATGTTAAGAAAGGGTGGATGATCCACACTCAACCCCCTACCCTCTCTGTAACATATAATGATTGACACGGCCCAGACTCCTACGGGAGACCGCAATGAGTGAAAGTTTAACGGAGTAATGCATGGCGGAGGTAAAAGGCTCACGGGTCGTGAACTTCTTTTTCTGGAGAAGAAACAATGATGGTATTTGAGGAATAAGCATCGACTAATTTTGTGTCAGCAGCTGCGGTAATATAGAGGATGCAAGCGTTATTCAAAATAATCGAGCGTAAAGCGTTCGTAGGTGGCTTTTTTAAGTCCGCCGTTAAATTTCATGGCTCAATCCTGAATAGGCGGTGAAAACTATTAAGTTGGAGTAATTTAAAAAAAATATATTATATTTTTTGTAATTACTA
Organism: Nicotiana obtusifolia; assembly: GCA_002018475.1. Taxonomy (NCBI): domain Eukaryota; kingdom Viridiplantae; phylum Streptophyta; class Magnoliopsida; order Solanales; family Solanaceae; genus Nicotiana; species Nicotiana obtusifolia. The sequence goes on from MCJB01048691.1 coordinate 62,820, forward strand.
TATCAATATTCGCTGACCAGACTAATCCAAATTTATGATGCGTTAATCATTAAAAGGAAAGCGCTAAGGAGTTTCTCTATTAATCCTAATGCTCAAATCCAAGACTTCGATCTTGTGGGTGAAATGATCGCATTCATTTCACCACACCTTTGACAGTGGGAAAACTATATACTCCTTCTGATCCACGTTAATTAATTTTTGACCTTTTTTTTATAGTCCATGATATGTAATTTTTTTTATATATCAAAAAAGAATTAATTTTTTGTTGAAAGCTGCACTTGAAGTATAGAGTTAGTATTTGTTATATTTTTAATAAATAAATAAAAAAGATAGCAAAGGTTAATAGGGTCAATTTTATTGTTAATTAATGTTAAAAAGTGAATTCCTCAATATATGTAAAAACAGCTAAAAAATTAATTAAAGTGGACCACAAGGAGTACTATACTACTTCCTCCATCTTAAGTTATTTGTCGTTATTTCTAAACATAATTGTCTCAAATTATTTGTCAAGGCATAAATAATTAATTTTTTTTATTTTATCCTTAGTAGTAATTGTTCTTGAAGATGAAAATGATACATAAATAGAATAAATATTCAATGAAAAGAGTTTATATCTTAATACATAAATAAGAGTAAAATAGTCAAAAACTCTTTCTAATTAATGTTTCCTAAGAGTTATATAAAAGAGAAATATGATAAATAATTTGAGACGAAGAGTAGAAAATAATCATATTCAATAGGAACTTTGACTGCCGGCTTTCTTAGTCAGTTGGTCTAATCATGTAATTCAGCATTATTGCCTTTGTAAATTTGTCCATGATTTTCAAGATTTGGACATGTCTTACGTACTACATAAATAAACCAAAAGAAGAATTTTACATTCACAATAGGAAAAGGACCAGATAATTATGAAAATTTTCATGTTTTTTTTTTAACCAACAAGAGTAAAGAATCATAAGGATTTTTATTATTGTTTTAATACCCTTTTTCTTTTGTCTTGTACTATATATCCATTAAAAATCCAAAACCCCACACCTTTCTATTCTTCCTTTTTAACATTTGCCCTTCTCTTTTCCTACTTCATTGGACCACTATTCCTTACAATCCAGAAGTGCATGTGGGCATTGGGATTGGTTGGTTTAGGCAGGGTTTTTTTTTTGGGGGTGGGGGG
>MCJB01048691.1:68098-78623 GCA_002018475.1 Nicotiana obtusifolia
TATATATATATATATATATATATATAATTTTTTTTCATTAAAATGGGATAATACATAATTCAAAAAGGAGCAAAAAAAAATGAAACAAAAGACCATAAATGATTGACATGTAGTTATAAAAGGGTGAAAGAGAACTTCTAAAATGGTGATATTTAAAGTTTTGAGTGTTGAGAAGCATGCGTGGTCAATAGTGGTGGCCATGATTATGGCCAACAGTCGACGGCGTGTCATAGTTACACTATTCTCATTTCTGACCAATGACTATGAAAATTTATTTTTTGGTGAATTTTGTGAGCTATCATTATTAAACCATATTCCTTCCGGTCCAGTTTAATTAATTTTTCATTGAAATTTATCTTTTAGTATTAATTAGTAATAAAATTAATTATATTATTCTTCATTTGTTTATTAAAAATATAATAAATACTTCTAGAATCTTTATCCTAAGAATAACTTTAATTTCTTCTTCAGATCCGAAAAAATCATATATTGTGGTCACAAAAATATTCAAAAAAATCAATTAAAATGAATCGGAAAGAGGAGTAAAGAGAAAACAATTTCAAAAAAAAAAAGAAAGAAAAGGTCATTGTCTTATGAGTTAATAATTGAAGCTAAGCGTTGCAAAATTAAAAATAATAAAGAAAAAAAGTAATAAATGATAGTAAGGGGATGGTAGGTGACTAGTTATGGCAGTTTGTTATGTTGAACTCATTAATGGTAGTTCCTAAAAGGTTGTGTAGTGACATTACGAGAATCATGTGTTTTCACATCTTCTATTCAATAAAATATGTTTGGTATTCGATACTCTCTTTGAAACCCTAATTAATTCGGATTCGCACGAAATAAAACTTATTAAAGGGTTAAATGTTTCCTATTAATTTTTAATTTTAGTTTCGAATACAAGATCTCTGAATAAAAGTGGAGAATCCTATCGACTTCACCACAAGTCTTGATGGTCAATTGTAGCAATAGCTAAGATGCTAAAACCCAATAGTTAGATGTATAGACATGACATCGTTTAACTAAGACTAGAATTTTATTTGTTTGTACTTAATGAAAGTCCGAATTTTCAAAAATAAAATATTATAATACATCTTATGCTTCAATAGAGTTAAGACTGTGTACATCTTACCTTCCTCAAACTCAACCTGCAGGAATTTATTGGATTTTTTGTTGTTGTTGTTGTTGTTATCCTATGATTCAGTACTAGCAATATTTTTGAATAAGCATGACGGTTTATTGAATTTCAAAAAAAAAAAAAAAAAAACTACAAAATTAAATAGCCTGAAAATTTTTCTTTTGATTTTTTTTTTTTTTGTGGTTGAGAAATTTGTAAAAATTTGAACCATGCAGGTCCTGGTTGTTCATCAGTAGCATATGGGGCATCAGAAGAAATAGGTCCATTTAGAATAAATAAAACTACTTCTTCTCTCTATTTGAACAAGTATTCATGGAATAAAGGTAACACTAATTTTATTTTTATTTTATTTTTACTTTTTTAATATTATTTTCACATCAAGAAAGAAAAAAAAAAAGGAACTAAGACTTTGAAAAATTCTTAATAAATACAGTGGCAAATATTCTCTTTCTGGAATCACCAGCTGGTGTTGGTTTCTCTTATACAAATACAAGCTCTGATCTTAAGGATTCTGGAGATAAAAGAACAGGTACATATACATTTCTTGATATTCATTTTTCAATAATTACATCTAGGATGATCTTACAAAATTGTGAATCATTATATATAGTTTAACTTATATTATACTGACAGTGTAAAATAATTTATATACTATCATGTCACTCAAAGATGACTACAGGTAATGTTCTCAATAATTTTCATCAGAGGTGGACTCATGATTTTAAAGCGGTAGGGGCACATGAGCGGACTGCCCAATCAGTTACCCGATATTACTTCTAGTTTTAAGAGTTCAAAGTAAAATATATGATCGTTTATGCATAATTCAGAACTTTTGCAGAAGTTAACGTGGCCCAATAACCCCTCTACTCCAAACATAGGTCTGCCTATGATTTTCACACTGTCACGATATATAATTTAAATCCTCCTATGCAACCTTAATACATTTTTTTTTTTTTGGTTTGTAAATACCTTCCAATACTTAAAATAAAATTTAAATCTATTAATTGAAGGAAAAAAAAAACACAGAGTGAGGGGGAAAAAGGTGTAAGGTATTTGGGCATAATTTAATTTTTAGCACTGTTAAATTTTTTTTTTTACACAGCTCAGGATGCACTAATCTTCCTCACAAGATGGATGTTAAGATTTCCACAGTATAAATATAGAGATTTCTATATTGCCGGGGAGAGTTATGCAGGTAATTTTAAAAAAAATAAAAATAAAAATAATTTCCTAGTTCCAAAACTAAATTTAACGTAGCTACCATGTTCTTTTGTTTTGTCAGGGCATTATGTTCCCCAGTTAGCACAGGCCATTGTCAATTATAACAAGAAATTTCCATATCCAATCATCAATCTCAAAGGAATCATAGTAAGTAATTCATCTGTCGTAAAAATCTTCTTTCATATAAGGGAAATTTGCACTTTTATCCCTCCGATAACTATAACTCGTTTGGTACGAACACAAGTAATGTAGGGATTAGTAATGCAGAGATTAGTAATACAGGTATTAGTAATGCAGGTATTGTAGTGCTGAGATTATTTGTTATCAAGTGTTTGGTTCATTGTATTAAAAATTAGCTTGTGTTTGGTTTAAAACTGTACAAAATCTTCTTTACAATTATACCCTTGCATATTCTTCTTGCTGTATATAAAGATATTTAGGAAAAGGGTTTGAGGGCTGGTTTAGTAATTTTAGGGTCTTATTCAGGTATAGTTAAACCTGGTATAAGTAATTCCTTGGTTTCCTTGGTATTAGCTAAGCCCTCCTATGAGGCATAAGTAATCCATGTATTAGGTATGCATAAATTGAATTGAGCAACCAAACATCGTATTGAACGGATTAAATTTTTATACAGGAATTATTTTATTTAGTACAGCCTACCAAACGACCCCTTAAAGTCTAAATTTAGTCCCTGTGACTCCTGGTTAAGCATATCGAACGTTCAATTAATCTATGCTTATGAATCTTTACAAATTTAATGAATTTTTAAGTGCTAAACCATTTAGTTACCGATTTATTATGTTAAATAAGTACCGTTTCTCCATATTCGGGCGTAATATAGTTCTAAAAAGAGTTTATATATCACATATTTCCTATATTAGGGGGACCAGAACCACATATTTCAATTACTTGAAGGTTAAATATGCTTAGCCAACTATTATAATGACTAAAATCAGAATTTACCAATAATTGTGGGACCAAAGATGCAACTATCCCTTCACTTGAAGAGAAATTTTACGTACTGAAAATTGAAATATATAGGTGTAAGTTCTACAAATAGTTTAAATACCATATATTTACTAGTATATAAAGGGGACCAAACTCACACATTTTAATTAATTGAAGGCTAAACGTGCTTCGCCGGTTGTTACAGTGACCAAAATTAGAATTTACCAACAATCGAGGGACCAAAAGTGCAATTATCACTTCATTTAAAGAGAAATTATTTTACACACTGAAAACTTGATATCTACACAGGTAGGAAATGCTGTTACTGATAACAAATATGATGGCATTGGAACTGTTACATACTGGTGGAGCCATTCTATGATTTCAGACAATACTTACAAGAAAATCATGCATTCTTGCAATTTCACATCAGAAAATTCCTCAAAGCAATGTGATAATGCAGTAACTTATGCTGTGAACCATGAATTTGGTCAAATTGATCAGTACAGCATTTACACACCATCTTGCAAGGTAGAGCAGAATGAAACTCAGAAATATGTTCGGTTCAAGAACACGATTATTCATCGAAAGCTCTCGGGCTATGATCCGTGTACTGAGAATTATGCAGAGAAATACTATAATCGCGCCGATGTGCAGAGAGCCATGCATGCTAATACCACAGGAATTTCATACAGTTGGACTGCATGCAGGTACTCACATCTCTTGTACTTTTACATGCAAACGCAGGTTTAACGTGAATTCTGTTTGTTCAACTGAATATATTGCTTTCAACTCAAATTATGAATGTGTGTATGTATATATATATATATATGCAAAAAGGTTTCAAAATGTATACATGAAATAAGATCATATTCATTCTGAATCCACTGGCTCTAAATTCCTGACTTGCCACTTTCTATATGCCTCATTCATGCATACAAGGTATAAGTTTATTCACACTACTATATAGGTTGCAAGAGGCGTATTTAGGACGGATATTATGTGGGTCCAACTGAACCAGTCAGTCTCGGCTCAAACTATGTGTACATATATAAGAAAATTTTGAAATGTTATTATATATTACAAGATCATAACCATTCTATTTTGATTGACCCTAGATTTTGGAGGAACTTAGAAAGCAATTAGTTTTTTACTTTGATCTGTGCCTATAAACTAGTCCTTGGTATACTTTCCTCTTCCTCTCTATCTGTCTTTCCACTAAAGTATGCATTAGTTAATTTGCATCTGAATAGTGGAAAAAGAGAAGATAGGGTCTCTAAATGGATATTTGACAGCTTTGCTTTTCTTTTTTGGACAACAGTGACATATTGTTAAAGAATTGGAAGGACTCTGAGGATTCAATGCTACCAATCTATAAGAGGCTAATGGCTGCTGGTCTTAGAATATGGGTTTTCAGGTAAAACAAATACTCCTACTCAAGAGTGTTGCTCGGACTTTCCAAAAATGTCAGTGGAAGTGTGTCAGATTCTCCAAAAATAATGTAATTTTGAAGGATCTGATACGATTGCGGCAACATTTTGGAGAGACCGTGCAACATTGTTGCAGTTGAGACTCTTAAGAGTTTTATAGATGTACTACTAGGGGTAGTCATGGTTCGGTTTGGATCAACTTTTTCCTAAAAAGAAACCAAACAAAGTAAGTTGGTTCTAAAAAAATGTTGGAACCAAACCAAACCAATTAAGTCGATTTTTTATCAATTCGGCTTTTTGTCGGTTTTTATTGGTTTTTCGGTAATTTCGGTTATTTATATACACTACCAAACACCTATTCCGGAGACTACATTTTCAACATAACACTACCAAACCAATTGCTCTTTGAGAAATCTATCATTTACCAAGATATATTAATGATAATTGAATCAAATAGTGATGAATAATTTAAGTATTCAATCAAAAATCAATTATTTTTAACATGAGATAAATTCTTGTACTTAGCAAAAGAAAACTACCAATCAAACTAGAATATAAAAGCAAAAAATTAGATTATTGTAATAGCAAAAAACTAGACTACTATGTACCATAACATTTAGAAACTTTATATAAAAATATATTAGCTACTTCTATAGTCGGTTTAGTTCGAATTTTTTTTGTTCTTTTTTGATTAAAATCAAAACCAAATCAAATTTGATCGATTTTTAAAATTCAAAAGCAAAACCAAACTAAACCTAAAAAGTATTGATTTTTTTGATCAATTTGATTCGATTTTTGGTTTGGTTCGGTTTTTCGGAGTTTTATCAAAACCCCTATGTACTACGGAGAAATAATTAGTCAGCATAGGAAATAATGGTTTAAGTTTAAAAATGCAGTGGGGATACAGATGCAGTGGTTCCAGTGACTGCCACAAGGTTCTCTTTAAGTCATCTCAATCTCAAAATTAAAACTCCATGGTATCCTTGGTATTCTGGAGCTCAGGTAACACACAAATCTACATATTTTGAATATTCTACTAAAGTTCAAGATTGATTTCATATCATACTATGTATATATATGCGAAAAAAATTTCAAGTGTATACGTATAATAAGATCAAACTTATCTTGAACGCATTGATTTTAGGAGTGTGTTTTTTACAAGGAAGTTATTTTCTGATTTTTCGTTGACAACTTGACTTACTTACGAGTGAAAGTCATTTTTCTTTCAACTTGACTTACTTATTTCAACTAATCGTTAGACATTAAAACACAAAAATTTCATCAAAACACTCCTTGTTTGCTGAAAGTACTATACATGATCTTTAATATATGGTTTTTTTTTTTTTTTTTTGGAAAACATTTTCCATTCACCAATCAAAAATCAAAATTTTTTAGAACAATATTTTCCATGAAAAATGACTCTCGTCGTACTAAAGACACTCTGGATTCTGAATTCGCCTCTGAAAATAAATATCACAATTTTTGTAGGTGGGAGGGTGGACAGAGGTGTATGATGGACTCGCATTCGCGACGGTTAGAGGAGCTGGACATGAAGTTCCATTGTTTCAGCCCAGAAGAGCATTTATTCTTTTTCAGTCATTCTTGGCTGGAAAAGAATTACCAAAAAATTGAGTTTTGTTCATCAAGATTGCAGCTTGAGAAGGTGTAGGGCAAAAGGCAATTTATAGCTCCTAAGAAATTATGGGGAGTTTGCAAATTAGAGTTAGAATTGATTCATTTCAAATTGTGTATTTGAAACTCATCATTTCTCATTTGACCAGAAATGATTCTCTAAGAGAATCAGCTCTATTAAATAATTTCTTCAGATGTCTACAATTCTCAAAGCAACAACTTATTAGCATTAATTCTCTATCAACATTGCCCTAAAAAAAGAAGATAAGAAAATGTGCGAATATTTTGGGTGTGCGAACAAAGTGTGAAATTTGATACAAAGTCTTTTGAAAAAAGTCGTGCGAACTTGACACGAAGAGGACAAACATTATATCATGTTAAGAGTGTCTTTGAGTCGGCATAGCTCAATAAACATTTAGAGGAAATTAAATTATCAACATTCAAGAAGAAAGTTGGCCAGACTCTAAATAATGTTTGTCCTCTTTGTTTTAATCTTCTCTAATCTATCTCAAAGACACTCTTAATATGATATAATGTTTAACTTATATTAAGAAGAAAGTTTGCCAGATTTCAAAAAGAATGATCTTTTTCTAAAATTAGAAAAAATTTAACTTAAACTTTCAATTCTAACCTCACTGAGCTTTTATAGCTACACAAAGACGCTCACATGTTTAACAAAGAAGTTAAGATTGACCAAACGAATTCTCACTGCTCATCTCGCACCATTGAAGTCGGTCTCAATGTAATATAGAAATCAACAAACAAAGAACTCTGATCAAAACTTCTCTAAGAAAACGAATTATGTTGACTATACTTTCATCACTGCCAATCAATATAGCATGTATATCATTATCACTAGATATATCTGAGTTTTCTTTATACAAAAAGAAGAAAAACACACCTACATCATATTGGAGAAAAAAGACCTCAAGGAGCAACTCTCTCTCTTTCTTTTTTGATAACGGAGAAATCCCCGAGGGCCAGTCACGACCTCTTTGGGTAGGGTAACTACAACTTTAATAGTGCTTGCCCTAGATCAAAAGTTTTAAGTACCACATTTTAAATGGAACCGTAAACGATGGATCAAACCCTCAAAGCAACAGGGTCTTGCCATGATATTTTTCGCTTCTCAACACGAGAAGTGCCTTCTCCCACATTTCTGCATATCGATAACTTCAAATCGCTAGGCTGATCATCAGTTAGGTTTCTGATAAATCCTCTCTTTGGATCCTCAAACTTCATTGGTTCAGAATTTGCTTGTGGTTCCTCTTCCCCCATCTGCAAATTAGAATTCAAAGGCAATAAGTGTAAGACGTGTTAAGTCATAAAATGTATGGCAAATACTTCCCCCGTTTCATTTTATGTGAATGTGTTTGACTGAAGACAGAGTTTAAGCCATAAAGAAATACTTTTGAAACTTGTGATTTTAAATATGCCATAACATTTCTCTTACAAAATGATTAGTTTAAAGTTAATTCTTTTCCAATATAAAAATGTGTCCTTTTTTTTTGGAACAAACTAAAAACAAAAAGTCACATAAAGTGGAAGAGAGGAACGTATAACACTGTACTTGAGGTTTCTTGTTCAGATAATTACCGAGATTTCATTCAAATCGATCACTGGAGCTCGACTTGGCAATGCGACATCTTTCCCACCATGACCAGTTTCCTGATTCAAATCAAAGACGGGTGTGGTGCTCCTCGAAACGGAACCATTCCCGGTGAATGATCTATCGTTTTGATTCAAATCAAATGTTGGAACTGCTTTTCGGAACGGCACATCATTTCCACTATATACCCTTGATTTATGGTTCAAACTTGAAACTGTACTATGCAAAACATCTTTTGCAATACGTAACTTCTCCTTATGACTCATGAAAATATCAGGAGGCGTCTTCAGCAAAGCAGCAGCTTCCTTTGAAACCTGAATCTTCCCTTTCTTTTTTTGCAAAGGAAGAGGGGGCAGTTTGTATAGGTTTGCCTCCTTTTGGCTGGGAAATCGATCCTTCATCCCACTTTTACAATAAAACTCGGGATTTGGGGCTGTTCGTTCTTGCTCTTCCGGATGATTAGACGTCATTCGCAGTAGGTATTTCTGCCTTCGGCGCAAGAAACTGCAAATTTACGTGGAATGCATTTAGAATAAGAAAAAAGGTAAATTCTGCAAATATTTTTGGAAAACGAGTTGCATCAGCTGGAGGAGGATCCATGATTTAAACTTGGCTTGTTTCCATTAAGATTTTATCATCAAATCGTTGCATCTTTTAAAATTATGGGTGCAGAATTTAGTATAAGTAAGCATTATAATAATTTTACATGAATATCTATGCTATATACGTAATGTCAGACATAGTATTTAATCTACAACCAATTATCAAGACGATTTAGTTTCAAAGTCGGGGACTAAGTTGACCTCAGGCAATCTTCTTATTAGAACCTATACTAACATAAATGTAAATAAAACCCAAATAACGAAAAAAAACCACAACAACAAGAATACTTACTGAACTTCAGCAAGTAATCTTTGTTTCCTCATCTTTGCATCCTCCAATTTCTTCCTCATGTCATTAGTTTCCTGCAAACAAAAATTAATAAGTTAAACATGTAAATTAACTGAATATTCACAACCACACTTTTGTACACGACTCAGTTCAGCAAAAATTAATCAATGTTCTGGCATATAAAATTGAACTAAGGTAGAATGTTAGGGAAGCTTTAAAATTCTCAAAGGGCAAGCAATTGAAAATGTTCTCAACTCTAAATGGCACAAGGTTAGGGAAACAAAAGTTCTTCAATTCACACAGAATTCATTCACAAAACTGCCGATAGTCTTCCGGAAACAGCCTCTCTACTTCACAAGCTAGGATAAGATTTGCGTATATACCACCCTTCCCAGACCCCACTTGTGGAAATACACTGGGTATGTTGTTGTTTCATTCACAAAACTAAGGAAAACAAACAAACAACAAGTACTAGTGCGCCTCAGTCCCAAACAAGTAGGCGTCGGCTATATGAATCGTCATTTCTCCATTTAAGCTCATTCATGTCATCCACACAAAACAAAAAAAAAAAAACATAGGAACAAAAATCAAATCCAGGGTAAAGCTCCAATAGTTGAGAGCTGAAAAGAGTTAACTTCATCCACAAAATTTCAACTTAGAGACAACACAAAATAACCCAAGAATCATCAAAAGGAAACAGATCAAAACCAAAAACAGTTCCTAAACAACATAAATACCAAAAGGAATCTAACAACAAAAAACTCCAATAGAAACAAATCAACCAACTGATCCACACAAAAGCACCAAACACACACACACACACACATCAAAGAGAAAGCATAGATCTTCAAAACAAAGGGCCAAACTTTTACCTGATGGAGTTCTTGAAAGTCCTGAAATAAAGTCTGATGCTTTAACCTGGCCTTAGCATCCTCAAAAACAACATATTTTGATGAATCTAAAGCAACCCTTTTCATCTTCTTAGACATATTTAATCAAATCACAAAGAAATCAAAACACCAAATGCTTTCCCTTAACAAAAAAGGACCGATCTTTGGATGTAAATGAAGAAACCAAGAAAAGGGTATGGCAGCAGAAGAGAGAAAAAGAAGAGAAAGAGGCGTGTGAAAAGAGAAAGATAAGAACAATAATGAAACAAATAGGGCAAAGGGTAATAGAGAAAAGAATAGAAAAGACAGAACCAATTGGGGGTATGGGGGTGGTGGGGTGGGTGGAGAAGAGATAGAGAGAGTGTATTGTGGTGAGAAAGTTCTTGCCTTTGCAAAAACTCTGACCAAGACAAACCCACATAAACCGGTAAACAAGAAAAAAGAAAATAGAAAAAAAACAGTAATAATAATAGCACATAACATAATACACAACAACATTGTTTCTTGTTGTTGTTCTTTTAAGACAGTGATGAAGATGGAAAGAGGGAGGGGGTGGGTATATTTTTTTGGGGGGGAGCAGAAAGGGTATTTCTGGCAAAAATTATGACTTTTGGTTTTGTATGAGTATATTTGAAGTGGGTTTGGTCGTGTATGTCCATTCTTGATTTCTTTTGAGTTTTTCTTGAATGTATATATTTTGGTCCAGCTGGGCCATTAGAGAGAGTTTGATGGTGTGGATTCTTCTTTGGGGTGTTTGGGGGGGGGG